>ML829186.1:44475-67326 GCA_009831015.1 Picea engelmannii | reverse complement strand
AATCCAAACTCTTATGTTCCTTTGAGATATCTAAAAATCTTCTTCACTGCTAATACATGTGATTCCTTTGGTGCTGATTGAAATCATGCCACCTGTCCAACTGCCTACATTACATTTGGTATGGATGTTGTCACTTATAGTAAGCTACCAATCATTGACCTGTATTGCCTCTGGTCTATAGACTTTGAATCATCATCTTTTCTCAACTTTCAACTGGTTTGCATAGGAGTGGTAATTGGTTTGCAATCTTCCATTCCGAACCTCTTTAGCATTTCTCTAATATACTTAGTTTGAGAAATAAAAATTCCTTGGTTTCTTTGACATATCTGAAGACCTAAAAAGAAGGATATTTCTCCAAGTAATGACATTTCAAATTCATTCTGCATATCCCTTGCAAATTTCTAGCTTAACCTGTCATTATTACTTCCAAAACAATATCATCAACATAAATTTTAATTAATAAAATATTACCTTGAGTTACCTTGATGTAGAGGTTGTTGTTTGCGCTTCCTTTCCATAGTTCATAGGGAGTTTTTTCATTGTTGTTTCTGAGCATTACTCTATTTTAAATGTGAACTGATGTATATGTGTCCAAAAAATATCTATCAATTTGGAATCCATTAGCATTGTTCAAGCCATTTCCTGTGTAATTATCGTCCATTATGATAATGTTCTTTTGTCTTTGAACCACTTTATGAACCAATCTATGAATCCATGCTCTCGTCCACTATCATATATTCGTCCAAACTTGCTAAGTGTTCTTATGAATCCATCTATGTCCATATTTTCCAAGACTCCACTTGCGCAACTGTCCATAATGCTAACCCATTTATCACTATACTATCACGAAGTCTTGATTAATCTATCAAACTGTACTTCTGCTAACTGATTGCTCTGAATCTGTCTTCTCAAACTTTGCAAGCTGCTCGAAGGATGGTTCTTCGGTTTGTCACAGCTATCACATAGATTCCCCTTGTCTAATATTCATATTACTTGGGAGTCTCTAAGCCGGATGGCTCAGAACAATTCCCGCTCTGATATATATTCATCATCATCTTCATTGGTAGATTCATCATCATCTTCATTGGTATATTCATTATCTCTTTGAGCTCTGACTTCTTTCTTTCTATCTGTGGATTCATCTTTCACTACAATGCCTGAAAGTATAATCTCTTGAACATGTTCCTTATTTACCCGTCCTTCATTTCTTTCACTTATTTTCCAAACCTTTCTTTATCTAACATCTTTCTTTTTCTCTGTAGAATTTTCTTCATCTCGTTTAATTGTCAATCTTGCGATCTCTAGTACCTAGTATTTGTTCACCTGCTCTTCATGTTTTCTTATCCATACTCTCTTATATCTGATATCGATATTCTCTTTCATGGAAGTATCAATCATGCTTCTACAATCACTGGCTATATGTCCATAGTTATGACATTTGTAACAGTCAATGTTACGTGCGGCCACATAAGCACTTCTTGCTTGAACATTTCTTTTATAATCCCTACAATTTGAAACCTTATGTCCAAAGTTAGTACAGTAAAAATAATGACCATAAAATAAATTTACATACCTAGGAGTGAATGATCTTCTTTGTGGCGTAGTCCTTTTGAATTTTTTCCTTGACTGATCATGATCATGATTGAAGCTTATTTGTGGCTTGAACATGGATGGTCTTCTTGAAGATGTATCTCCAATAGTTTTCTTAGATTCTGGTTGACCATGATTCCTTCCTTTGAGTACTTCTGCATAACTCTTTCTATTTTCTTCATTCTTCTTTTCTAGCAACCTAGAGTTCTTCTCTTCATTCTCTATAACTGATGTGGATGTTTCTGTCTCTTCAACGTTCTTGTTAAGCTTGACGATTTTACTTCTCAATGTGACAACTTCTTCTTCAAGCTTCTCAACCTCTTCTTCTTTCTTCTTTATCTGAGACTTCATGACTTCTTCTGTTCTTTTCACTTCTTCAAAATGAATTTTTAATGTGATTATTTCTTCTTCAAGTCCTTTATCTTCTTGACAAAACTCYGCCTCAAGMTGGTTTAGATAGTTATTTCTTTCCTTAAGATGATCTGTCATTTATTTCTTTCCTTAAGATGATCTGTCAATATCTTCTCTCTTATTTCCGCTTCTTCCTTCTGTGTTGCTATGTTGGTTTCCAAACATTGCTTTTGATATTCAAGATTTTCTTCGATCTTTCTGGCTTCTTCTAGCTGAGTTCTTAAGTTCTCGATGACATGTTGGGCTTCTTCAATAATGTGAACAATTTTCTTTTGTTTCATCAATTCTTTCTTGAGTGAATTGTTTTCTTCTCTTAGTTCATCTAAAGCACTAATAAATTCTTCTTCATAATTGTCTTCCTTTTCAATTAGTTTTTTCTATCTCATTTCCTTCATGGCATTCTATTTCAAGATGTCCATGTTTTTCACAATTAAAACAAAAAACATACCTTTGGTGATTATGTACTCTTCATCTTCCAAATCTGCTTGACATGCTAAACATAGATCTTCTTGATTTGTATCTGCATCTTCTTTGATATTTTATGAATCTGTGATGGTGAAGAATATATGTCATGTAACTTATCCCAAAGTTCTTTTGTTGATGAACATTTACCAACCTTTTCTCTTAACGGATTAGGTAATCCTTCCCAGATGAAATACATTTCTATTTTGTTATTCTTCCTTAATTCCTTCTTGGATGCAGTCTTTTCCTTTTTTGAACTATCATATCATGTAACAACTGATAGCCAAACATAATGTCCCTATTCCTATAAAAATACTTTCGTCCTTATGCTCCACATCTCATACTTAAAACCATTATGACCATTAAACATTGGGACTCCATTCTCAGAATAATTCATGATCTCCTTCCAGTGATTAAACTATTTCCTGAAGGAACCGGCTCTGATACCAATTGTTGGATTATTGATAGGGGGGGGGGGTGAATCAGTCATAGAGAAATTAACTCTTTTTAACCATATAATCCAAGTGTTATATCAATGTAGCATTATCATCCAATAACTGCAGAGTAAATAAGCAATGAACAATCATACACATACACAGTACACCAGTGTTTTACGTGGAAACCCAAAGTGGGAGACAACCATGGAATTTTTTTTATTATATGTCTTGAAGAATTACATTCATTGGAAGCACCAACTTCCTTTGTTTTCCAGCTACAACTGGAAGGAGTCTCCAACCCCCTAGTTTCTCGGGCTACAACCTGAGGGAAGATCCAACTCCCCAATTCTTTGGATACAACCAGGAGGAGGCTACAACCCCCTATGTTCTCCAGCTACAACCATGTGTCCTTTCCCTGTCCAATCGCCATGACATATAAGTAGAATGATGGAGCCACTGTCACACTATCATTGTGAGATATACTGTTGTAAACATGTACCAATCAACCTGTAATCAACATATACCATAAACAAGTTCATCAACCATGCACCAACCTATACAAAACCTGTACCATGAACACGTGAATCAACCATGCACCAAACCTATATAAAACCTATACCATGCACCAAACCTTTACAAATAACCTGTCACGACAACTTGTCCAAACAACCTATCACAAAAACTTGTCTCATCAATATTATCAACCAAATCAGATCTACTCACCAAGATCAATCACCAAGAAAACTCTCAAAGATGTGCATCAACCAACCATAACACAACAACTCATAATCATCACCAAGATCAATATGTGCTTCTAATAATATACCAATACAAGTATGCTACATCATCCATAAACCATGTGTCAACAATACTACTAACAAGTGCCTCCAACCATGTACCAAGTATGTACCAATCATGTACCAACTACTCATCAACTATGACTCATCAAGATGTACCAACATCATCAACTATACACCTCATGTATGTTCCAACTCATCAACTACTTGTCTCAACCATGTACCCAACATGTACCTTAACCAAAAGCCCTCATCATTTTCATCATCCAAATATGATTTGTAACTCTGTAATAGACCTGGTGTATATGATCACATACTTGCAAACCTTCCTTAACTTTCACAACAAGAGACTAGCATTTTCATCAACCTTTTCTTTAGTCTCACATGACTAGTTTGGGATTAGTCAACAACCCTAACTTGAAATAATAATTACTATGTACCTGTAATGAATAAAGATCTGAAAATAGTACACAATTCTTCAGTTTTTTTTATGCAATTCCTCCAGGTGTCACTACTTGGAACCTCTCAGAAAAGGAGTTATAGCAAAAATGACATACCTTGCTGAATTCTGACTTATTCTAGAGAGCGACCTTGTAGAGCATGCCCCGCATGGAATATTTGTTGAATAGATCTTAAAATGTTACAAAAAATACTACAGACTCTACTCTAACCAAAAAATTTGGTCTTACTTAATTTGGATATGTTCTGAATAAGTTATGACATTTTTACCCGAAACACCTGTTTTAGACTAGTTTCAGGACTATCCACAAACCCTATTTTCCACAGAGTGTAACTCCAAAACTACAACGACCCACAAGCATAAATTTTTACCACAGATACTTGGATATGTTTCATCAATGTCCTATCAATTTCAAAGTCTGAGTCATTCTAGAAAAAAAATTATTGTGAAAATGGTGAGATGACCTGTAAATAACATACCTTAGATAGCATCATCAAAATAATTTATCCTCCCTTGAATTTTGGCCTTGTTTTCTTCACCTTCCCTATGAAATTAGACTTATATATCCTTTGGTTACCTCAGTCACCTATATGTGTTCAATATGCTCAAGTGTGATGTAAAATGAGAGAGCCTTGCCTCTTATTTATACTCTCCAAATATCTTCCTTAGAAGCATCTTCTAGGTCACTTAACCTATTTCTAGGTCACTTAACCCATTTCTAGGTCACTTAACCTATTTCTAGGTCACTTAACCCATTTATAGGTCACTTAACCCATTTATAGGTCACTTAACCTATTTTTCTCATTTTTAGGGTTAACCACTTTCCATAATTAGAAAGTTCTCCATTACTTTATCATTTAAATATTCCTCCTTGACTTTGTCACCTCACTTTATCATTTAAATAATCTTCTTTGATTTTGTCACTTCACTTTATTATTTAAATAATCCTTCTTGACTTTTTCACTTTACTTTATCATTTAAATAATAATTTATTCTTTGCGAGCTCTTTGACTTCTTTGACCTTTTGGGGCTTCAAGCCAACATATGAGGGTCCTCCAACTTCGTAAGGCCATAACTCTCAAACCATGAGGAGTTATGTGATGTTTCACATACCACCATAAATGAAATGCCATGTACTATCCATATAGAATAGTATTTCCTTCAAATGTATCAAAACTCATACCATTATCCATCAAACAAACTTGGGTTCATTACCCAAACCCGGGTTCTCCAACTTCTCATGGCCATAACTCTCTAACCGTGAGGAGTTATGTGACGTTCCACATACCAACAGAAATGGAATGACATGTAATATCCATATAGAATAGTCTTACCTTCAAATATATTAAAACTCATACCATTATACATGAAACAACCTTGGGTCCATTACCCAAACCTTTGTGCTACCGAAATTCGCTACCGGACTTTCTCCGAGGGTTGACATCAATATACAATATCACTCTCCAATAGTTGACATCAATGACAACCAAAAATCCATACCGACTATCCATCAACCTAAACCAACTGTCTGACATAGGTCATATAGATATTCCTTATCCCTCCATTGCTAAATATCATTTAATTTATGTATAAAGGCATATGTGTTTGTAACAATATCATCTAGAATCCCATTAACATTATTTTGGACCCTATGTTCAATATCTCGAAAAGTAACTTCTTTTTAAACATCATCTAATTAAATTTCTAGAGGATGATATCTAGTAGATTGAGTTTGATATTTAACAAGTCTTTTCTTCAACTTTTGGTTTTGTAATCTCAATCTCCTATTTTCCTTGATCAATTCTTGATAAGAAGGATTTTTTAGGCCAAAAATATTTAAAAGACTTAGGAATTTTCATAAAATTACCTTTCTTATTCTTCATTTTACTTGAAGAATGCTCTTCTTGAGGTTGTTTTCCTTTTCATGTTGGTGTTATGTACTCCTCCATTACATCTCCTTCAAAGTCTTTTGTTTCACTAATTTCTTGTGCTTTGGCTCCCATTTGTTTCTCAATTTGTACTTTTGTAGCAGTGGAATATTCTATTAATGTAACATTAATATTATGCAGCTCTATAGCATCCATTCCTTATAGTATTGTTATGGGAATTTCCTTCATTTTTGTAGCAGCTCCTTGTAACTCCATGGTAGATTTTTTTTTAATTTCTTAGCTTGCAGTCCTTTAGACTTTTAAGGTGAAATACTTTCTTCCTTCTACAACTCATTTTCAAGTTTTAGATTTTGTAAATGGTTATAACGATGAATAAGCATGAACAAGTGAAGCAGAGGAAGAAACCACAAGTGAAACATGGGACCAGACGTAGGTGAAATAGGGGAAGCAAGTGCAGGTCTTCTCCTCATACTCCTTGATTATTTTGATCTTGAAACCCTAGCTCCTTGTGGTAGTTTCCTTGGAACGTTAATATTATAAAATTTTCCTATCAATAATGTCTTCCATGTACCCTAATTATTTACTACTTCTCATGTAATATATAGTTTTATGAGTCCATGATGGTAGAGCCATGTTTTAGTGTTTCTCCCCTTCTAGATTGAGACTTCCATTTTGGTTAAACTCTTCCATAGAAAATATGGAATACTAATGTAATCGCTTTCATTTATATGTAACAATAAACAAAAATGATAATGAAACATTAGACTAAATATACCCTAACAAGTTATATACATTTCGATGAACAAAGACACCTCTTTCCATGGAGAAATTAATATCTCCCTTGGATTACCTATGTACCAATCTTTAATTGGTGTGTTGCTTACAAAAAATTACATTCTTGAATCTTTATCTATTTCTCTGCCACTTTTAAAACATTTCTACCCAATTGCTTCTGAAATGGTCACCTATGAGTCTAGAATATTTAACCCTCTTACGTGAGTTGTAAAGCCATCGAATGTTTGATAAAATTCAATGGAAATTCTCTGATCAAACCCATGTAGTATTTCAAAGAATGCAAGCCACCCTACCTATCTAAATATTCCAATGACTTCTGGATTCAAAGCCATGACATTGATTCATGTTGGTTGTTAGAGTTTGGTGGAACCCCACATTATTAAAAAAAACTATCTTCAATTACAAAAAAATCAAAGTAGACCCAATTTTCTTGAGAGAATAGAGAATTTTAGGTGGAATAACATCTGAACGACTAGGAAATGTATTAAGGAAGTGGTTTTGAAAAATCAGTGCACGGGAAGAGGATTCAAATTCGGCTACAAGGATTCAAATTCTTGGTGTCAATTCTTGGAGCTTTAACTTTCTTGGTTATCTTCTTGGTGCATTAAAGATTTGTTATGTTGAATCAAGTATTCTACTAGCTTTCAAGATCAATCCATTTGAGGAGTTACTTAACTACTTAGAGAAGAGACATTCTAGGGTTTGTTCCTTCTCTCTTCTTCTCTTGTTAACTTGGGTAAGTACTTAATCCATTACTTGTTCCCCCCTTGGCTCCTTGGCAAGGGGTTTTAAGTATTTTGTTCAAGTTATAGTTGATCTTGTTGGTGAAGGTTTTTTCCTTCGAGGAATCCCTTCTTGTAGGGCCTTGGTCCTCTTATCTTATATTGATTAGGTTGGAGATTATTCTTCCTTTATGGTTCTAATATCATACCCTATTCCTTAAGATAGAAGTGACCAGTTCTTAGAGGAGCATACTTCTTCACTCCATAAACCCTAATTGGATTAAAAAAAGGGCACTAATCATATATCCAACAACCAACCAAAAAACTCTAAAAAATTAAAACTTTTTATTTTTTGTTGTTTAATAAGAAATCTATCGACGAAAGTCAAATAAAATCATTTATTTAGATTTAATTTTTTGTCTAGTGTAAATTTAACGGATTATTTCATTTCCTAGAGTTATTATTCCTATGGTTTATTCTTAATTGTTGATATCTAACTCTATGGACGCAAATCGACCCTATTGGATTGAGATTTAAGGTGTTATATAACATTCTTTGCATTGATTTAAGGTGATTTTAAAATCTATAAATTAAATTGCAGCATTAAAAATCAGATTTGGTGAAACCTTAAGGCTAGGGTTTGGTGCTTCAAGGTGTTTTCTTTCTCATTCCTAGCCTTTGTTTCATTTTTAGATTTTTTTTCAAGATCATCTTACATATAGAGAGGTGATTTTAATCTCTGATGTGCTTATAATCGCTTATGATTTTATTAGAGGTTTCAATTGGTGAATTCCAAGTTCTTACTTGTGAAACCCTTGGGGGATTCACCATCCATTTTACAAGTTCTTTCTTAGTTAATGCTTATGTATATTTAGAACTTGTCTCTAACATTTGTTGGGAGGTTAGTGAATATATATTTACCAAGTAACAAGATGTAACAAGTGTTCTTTCCTCTATTTTAAGAAGTCCACTTCAGTTCACTTAAGTTTAGGTGTTTTTCTAAGAGTGATTTGCAACAGCTTTAAAATCTCATTTTCACCTTGTGAGAAATGTTGCATAACAAGGCTTTGTTGGCATGATATTGTGAAATCCATTATCTTCTGTCTTTGACACACTTGAGAGCTCCACAAAACTGTGATTTGGGTGATGAGATGTGGTTTAATTTCAACAATAATACTTTCAAATTGGACACGGTGGCCCCACTGGTAGATAGGGTGAGTTTTTTTTAAGGAGATTTTGGTATTGTTGGTTTCCTATTATTGGAAAAAGCAGGGCATTGCTTGTGACTAGAGTTATGCATGAGTGGATAAGGATATGTCCACTAACCCTTGGGGTCTCTTTGGGGGGGATATTTAGATGAACACATGTTCTAATTTTAGAAGTGATCAAGCCTGACATTGCATGGTTGTGAATTTTGAGTCTAGGGTTTTTGTTTAGTGAAGTCAAAAAATAGACTTAGCCTTAATTATTTAAGGAGGTGGAGCTCCAAAAATCAATCCACTAGTGCCTTGAGTTATCACTTTGCTTCTTGTCTCCTAACTTGCTTAAGAACTTAAGTCTTTTCGCTAGCATTGAGTGTTGGAGCTCATTGAAATCCCTCAAGTTTCTTTCATAGTGATTTCCATCAACTAGTGTGAGTGGACAAGAGTTATGAGGATTGATATTCGGATCCCCTTAGATATTGGAATGATAAGTCAATATGATATTTCTCATATCAATGTACTTGGTGCTCTTCTGATTAATGAAAGAATACTTTTCATCCTTGGCAACCAATTTGAGCATGTTGATGGTATGAGACTTTTGTTTCTTAATAACTCTCTTACTTTAAGATTTGAATTCATAGGATTCTAGTGTTGGTAAAATTATTTTTCTTTGTTGGTTTTCCTCTTACCATACACCATGCCCTTTCCAAATACCACACAAGTCAACATATCAGGTTAAATTAGAAGAGTTTGTCATACTATTTGGAATATTTTTCTCATTGCTTCAGGGTTAGTTCGTTGGTTTTTCGAGAATACTTTCAGATTCAAGTATTTATTGTTGCCTCTGAAAGTTCCTAGTCAAAATTGGTAAATTGAAGTTCCAGATCTACAATTTTTCATATCCAGAGAATATTTACTTCAGATTCACGATATATGATCAATTAAATATATATATCTATTGCATATCTGGGTTGATATCATAAATCTATACAAAACATGCAATAATGACCTCCTAGATAGATACACATTTCATAATATGATCTATTTTTAATAATTTCAAAAGTACTATAAACAATACTACTCGCAGAGCAATGCATTAAAAAATTTAGGCCTAAGACTATTTTTTGAGCATCGTAGAAGAGCACTAGAAGTTTTTCAATCTTTGTAAATCCTTTATCTAGACAATTACCATTGTAGTTATAACATTTAGGATTGAGTAAGTCTTGGTTTTTCCAAAATGATTGTAACACTTCACGTGAATAAAATAAAAAGAGATAAAGTAATACTCTAAGATAGTCTAGTCAAAGTATTTCGAGTCTAGATTTAAATTAATCATTTTTCCTTTCTATAAATTTCATAAAATTATAAAAATGTTAAGTTGAGTTTGTTCACTTAAAGGTTTGTAGATCATATTGTTTTAAGACTCAAATTGCCATCTTTCAACTAAATTATGCCTTGTTAGCTGACAAAATAGAATGATATAACTAACACTTTAGTAAAAAATAGTAACAAATGAATATAGTCACCAAAGTAATATGAATTCCAGTATAGAGTATGCATAGAAAACAATGAGGTATCTCAAAAATCCTGTTAACGAAAAAAAAAATACTATATAAATGATTTTTTTATACATTTATTATCTATGTTTAAATATTGATGAACATATTTAGTTCAAATATGCATAGCCCTTTGCAATAAGAGATCTTGGAGGACAAATTCGGTTTTTTGGGTGGGCTTAATTTTTTTGGCAAGGAAAAGTTATGCCTTAATCTACTTAGTTTTTTCAGATTCCGATGATTTGGGTTGTTTTTAAATGGGCCAAAATCCCTAAAGACAAAATTTCATAGTCAAAGTTCTCATCAATTAGATGGAACTATAAATTCTAAAATTTGAAAATGAATTTAAAAAAAAATAGTTGAATTGATGCACTATTTAACCCTTATGTTACACCTTAAACTAATTGATAATATATATGAATGTAGGACCTATTGCCACCTTATACACACCTCGGGTCATGTGGAAGAAATATTTAATCCATTGGGTGTGTCCTTGGGGGCAAGTCTCGAGTCAATGTGTTGTCACATGATCCTCGACTCTTCCATCTAGGCCAAATCCTAGCAAATCCAAGGGGGGTAGTCCCTAAAAATAACTAATTCTAAGTAAGTTAAAAAGGAAAATCTAGGAGTTTAAAGAAAGCAAGAGAAAGTACAATTAAATCTACTCTAGCAGCATATATGACACATAAAAAAGGAAATTTCTTATGATAAAAATATCAAAAAGTAAAGAACTTATACATAGATGATATAAAATGAAAGCAAATGTTGATACTTGCAATTAACTGACAATAAGAAAAATGAAATAGAGACCAATGCCAATAAGTAAAGTTGTTTCCGCAAGAAATGATAATGTATTGCAATGCTCTTGTAAATTTTATTATTAAAAGTGAATTCTTAATTTTTAGGTTTATTACGAAGTCGTTGTTGTGAGTTAAATCCACTTATGAATGTGAAATGTGTGCAAACTTATGACAATAAAGCAAATATAATCTAGATTTGGAAGTAGAGAACAATGTCGGAGGTCCAACGGGAAGAGTATCCCCCTGACATCACACACAAGTTCAATACAAAATTTTGTACAAGGAGCAATGTCAAAGGTCCAGTAAGGAGAGTGTACACTCGTTAATGAGTATCCCCCTGACGTCACACACAATATTAATGATGGAATCCCAATTTTACAATAGTTGATAATGGATTTTCCTAGTTAAACTAAATCTTCACTGACCAGTCCCCATTTTGATGGGTCTCCCAGATCAAGCTAGGCTCACAAGGGGTCCAAGCAATACTAGGGGGAGCTGAGGGGATGGTTTATTTCCAACTTTGAAATATTGAAAGTAAAATTGCAAAAATTGAAATCTAGACTAGAAAATGAAATCTAAACTAAGATAATCGATGAAATGGAAATATAAACTAATTTTATGCGGCCTTGTGATTGATTTTATTGTTAATTTTAGATTCTTTAAGTTAAACTTAAAAGAATGAGAAAAATGAAGAAAAATTTAACAATCACAAAAAAGGACTCTGATCCCCAAGGGGGGATGAAAACTGGGTACTGTGTAGTCCACTGATTTTATTGATGAGGTTACAATTTTGTTTTAGGATGACTTGTGATTCGTCATTAAGGGAGATCAACAAGTTTTAAGAATGTTTAGAAAGGAGGATAGGTGCTTCCAGCGTCCCGTATGGTCCAAATCCGCCAAATTTCAATAGTGTCTCCTCTTGGCTGTCCGCAAACCTGAAAAAAACAACAAAGTAATAGGAGAAAAAGATGCCCAAAAATATATTGGAGGACCCTGCAAAATATGTTAGATGATATGCAAAAAATATATAAAAAAATTCTAAGTAAAATCTACACTAAACTAACCAAATGAAACCTAATAAGAAAGAAAAGAGAGCCTCTTCTTAATGATATTGTTTGTTTTCCTAAAATAGTGAAAACAATATCAATAAGTTTGCCCGAATTTAGATTTTAAAAACCCTTAGAAAAAGAACTATCTTAGCCTTTAAATTTATCTTTTAAAACTAGTTAAATGATAGATTGTGCAAGCTAGATCTACTAAGAAATGAAACTTTATAAAATGATATCTAATATACTTGATGTTAACATGAAAAAGAATGATTCTTTATATCTAACTTGAAATAGAAATCTAGCTTTGCAAATATTGAAAGTAACCAAAAAGAATTGTTTAGAAATTTAGAGAGAGAGAGAGAGAGAGAGAGAGAGAGAGAGAGAGAGAGTGAGGCTTTGCTCAAGACTTGAATCCTTGGGCTATGGGGTCCTTTGAGAAATAGTTGAGGGACTCTTGCTCCACAAATATCTTGAATAGAAAGTGAAGAGTTGAACTCCAAGTCTCTACCTCTTCAAGTTTGAGAATCATGTAAGCTAAAAAAATTCTTACCAAAAAATTGGTTAAGCATGTAATTTCCTACACTTGAAAGTTAGAAAAACATGTATATTAACTTAAATAGACATGCCATCTAATTTTTCAAATATAAATGACAATAAGACAATACATAAACAAGCAAGTTTATACAAGTCTTGCATCCAAAGTATATTCTTAATAAACAAGAAAAACAAGAGAGCTAATCTACAATTACCTCAAGCACAACATAAGTAATAAGCAATGAGCATCCACACAATGAAACCACACACAATGGACCTCCAAATTCTTCTTTATTCAATTCAAGAGTAATACAAATGATAGCATTACAATACTTTCCCCAAGCTCCAACTAGCTTTGCAAATGGGAGAAAGCTCCAATTTATAGGAAGAGGGACACACTTCCCAAGGAGGGAAGGCACACCACTTGGAGGAGAAAAGAGATACAAGTGGAAGGGAAATGACAAGGGATTCCACCTCTCTAAAACTCCAAAATATTGACACATGTGAGCAAGGAAGAGGGAATAGGGGTGCCACCTCTCCAGAGGTGGGCAACCCTCTCTTAGAGTGCGCCACCTCTTCTCAAGAGGGGCGCACCTCTCCTTGGTGACTTTTCTAAACTCAAGTCAACCATCACTTAACTCACCAATGACTCACCATTAGTTTCCAACAAGGCTCAGTGAACTCAAAGAAAGGGTGTCAACTCAAAACATGTCCACGACATGTTTCCTAAAAAACAGTTTTGTTGATTTTTTGTCTTTTATTTGACTTTTGTGAGTAAAATTAATTTTAAGTGATTAAAAATCACTATTTTCACTCACAAAGTGGGTATTATGAGGGTGAAATAGAATACACCCAAGGAATATAATGCCTCATAGTACCACTTATTTAACTTAGGCTTTATTTACAATTAAAAAAATTGTGTTTGCGGGAAATTTATTATTAACTGAAAACGTTAAAAAATCCTAGGGCAGGCTTAGCGCTATTTCCATATGACTAAAAAATGATGACTAGAGTGGTAATATACTTTAGACACTAGAATTATATAACCTTACTAAGGCCTAACCATCAGTACACAATCTAGCTTTGGAGGAAATGAGTCAAAAAACTCAAAAATTATAACTTGCTTACAAAATTTCAAGAAAGAAATAATTAATAAGTAAAAAAAACATTCTATAGTAATGCACTCATGATTAAGTCTTAGTAGGATAATACTTTTACAATTTCATCATGCTAGGTTCATCTTATTACAATTCCCCATGGGGAGCATGGAAATGCGATATAGAGAAGAAGAAAGAGAAAGGTGGCCATATTGGCCGACTAGACTTCTGAACTCTAATTTTGAACAATTTCTTGTTGAATCTTTGGTGGATCAACTGCAAGTCCATCCTAGTGCAACTTTGTGGATAACAAGACCTACTCCATAAACCTAATTTTACCTCCATATTTCATAACAAAAGAAAAAAAGCCTCGCAAGATTATCCAAAACAGAGAGAAGAGGCAAACTACCTACCTTTTTTAGTGCCCTGGTCCAGGAAGACTGATAGTTGTTGTGAGAACCATGAAGACATCATTCTTCTAGAAGTATAGTTTTCACCATAAGCTAACCCAGTGATGTCACCACTTGTCCTCCTCATCGGTTTCTCCAGCAGACCCCAAACCCGACTTGTATGGAATCCGAAGTTCTACATCAATCATGGTTATAGGGTCTCGTGTCATCTGAACACAAAGGAAATCAGATAGACAACAACCAGAACTTGGTGTCTACCAAGTTTGGCACTGTTGGAATTTTAAATTTTATAGTTACACTACAATTACTTAATGCAATAGCAACTGTAGTAGGATCATTGAAATATAGACAATCATAGATACAATAGAACACAAATATTATCCTGGGAAACCCTCATGGGGGAGAAAACCCAGCAACCAAGATCCTCAATATAGATTCCTTAAACTAGTACAAAGATGCGCTATAGCTCTCCAAGAAAGACCAAGACCAAAACACCAAAAGAACCAGTCTCCAAGACTTGTGCGCTAGACCTTCTTATGTGCTCCAAGATGAACAAGAGAAGTGCATGAGTGTGTGTCCAAATGAGAGTAACCTATCCTCTATTTATACACAACAATGTCTCTTGAAGACACATGACTCTTGACCTAGATAACCCATAAAACATAGTTGACTAGCCACAATGGGGATTTTTACAATTATAAGTAAAATACCAATAATATAATAATTTATGTTGAGATGACTTGTACAATATAACTATAATAATATTTTAAGGGTTTGACTAAAACAAATATACAATAATATCTTTCATAGTTAGACCAAAAATATTAACACTCCCTCTTAACTAGGAAGGTATTCTTTCCAAACACAGACTCCAAGTCTGATGCCACACTAGCTCACATCCATTGACTGTTGAACATGCGAATCTATACATCCTTGAATATCCATAGTGAAACATGACTTCACCCCATGCAACCAAGGTCTATGGGTAGCTCTCAATAGCTACAACATGTCCCCAAGACATCCACTCCTTGCGATGCATCAATACCTGATCATGTGTCGTCATGTCTTAGTGCTTTCCCTTTTTCATGTTGGATGAAACTCACCAGACTCAGTGCCAACCCTTTTTCATGTTGGATGAGATTTTTCCATACTCAGTGCCAGTCCTTTTTCATGTTGGATGAGATTTTTCCATACTCAGTGCCAGCCCTTTTTCATGATGGATGAGTTCCACCTGTCACTCCCTCTGAAGAGGGACCGCACCAAGCTTGTCCCTAAATTACTTGAACTTCATCCTTGACAACGACTTGATGAACACATCCACAACCTGATCCTCGGTAGTCACGAACTAGAGCCTCATTTCTCCCCTCTGTACCATATCCTTGATATAGTAGTATCTGATCTCAATATGCTTCGACCTGTCATGGAACACCGGGTTCTCTGACAACTTCATGCAACTCTGGTTGTCACACCAAATGTAGGTCACCTCCAATCTGAGACCAAATAACCTAGACAACAAATTCTGAAGCCATACTACTTCTTTTCTCGTTGCACATGCTACCACATACTCAGCTTCAACTGTACTGAGTGTCACACATGACTGCTTTTTGTTTCTCCACGAGACCATACTAGAGCAGGGGCTGAAACAGTATGTGGAAGTTCTCTTCAAGTCATGAATACTATCTTCCCAATATGAATCTGAGTATCCATACAATCCAGACTCATGTTCAGATCTATACTAGAGACCATGATCTAGAGTACCCTTAAGGTACCTCAACACATGTTTTGTTGCAGCCAAATGAACCTGTCTGGGTTGCTCCAAATGTTGATTCATAAGGGTCCAACTTTGTCATCTTTTCCTTGGGGACATGAACAAATACAGGGCATCCAAATATTCTAAAATGGTTCAATTATGGCTTCTCTCCTGAAAACATTTCCTCGGGTGTCTTATTTTCAAGAACTTTTGGGGACTTTTATTCTACACATACATTGTCGTCTTCATTGCCTCTGCCCACATATGCATAGGAAGATCTTGATCATGGATCATGGCCTTTACTGCTTCCATGATTGCCTGGTTCTTCCTTTCAACTATTCCAATCTCCTGAGAGTTATAGGGAGTAGAAATCTCCCTCTTAATCCTAACTTCCTTGCAATACTCCTTGAATTCTTCTGAGGTGAATTCACCTCCATTGTCTGAATGCAAGGTCTTTATCTTCCGCTCTGTCAAGTTTTCTACTAGAGCCTTGAACTCTTTGAATTTTCCAAAAACTTCATTCTTTTCTTTTAACAAATAAATCCAAGTTTTATGTGATTAATCATCAATGAAAGAAACATAATATATATACCCACTCAGTGAAGCTGTCGACATTGGTCCACATACGTCTGAATGCATGATGTCCAAAACTCTTTTGGCTTTGCTATCACTATTGGAAAAGGAGTGATTCACGTTCTTTCCTTGTGCAAATCCTTTGCACACACCATCCAGTTCTTCTTGGATTTCTAGAAGACCTGTCACCATTTTTCTCACAACCGAAAGATCTTTGTAGTGTAGGTAAACAAATCTCCTATGCCATAGTTCACTGGGATTCACAATATCATGAACCATTGAGGATTTTGAATATCCTTTTAATTTGTAGAGTCCTCCTTCTTCAAATCCAATTACTTCTGCATCATCAAGGGTCTTCCCTCTAGGCCACATAAGAACTTGACCATTAATAAATGCTACTCTAAATCCTTTCTTGTCCAATGTTGAAATTGAGAGAAGATTCTTCTTTAAACATGGAACATAGAGAACATCCTTCATCTTCATACGCTTTCATGAGTTTAACTTGTAGGAAGCTTCCCCAACACATTTGATTGGATATTGATAGTCATCACCCAATTTCACCTTGTGAGGTGAATCTTTATGAATAAGTTTAGATAAGGATTCTTCATAACCTTTCATGTGCTTGGAAGCACCATTGTCTATCAACCAAGTGTCACTTCCATGAGTAACAATACCTGTGAGGCCTGAGATAAGAACATAATCCTCATCACTTGATTCATCTTGCTTTGCAACCTTCCATGGAGGCTCATCATCTTTAGTTGTGTGAGCTTGATGCATCTTACTTCCTTTCTTATTATTAATTTCCATAATGAGGGGGAAATCCCTAACAAAGTGTCCCAATTCCTGACAATAGTAACATATGATATTTGAGTTGTCTCTTTGACCCATCTTAAACTTCTTAGGTAAAGAATGATCCTTCTTGTTCTTTCCTTTCCTGGTGTGAGAGGCTAGGGCTTGATCTTCATCCTCCGTATTTTCTTCTCTTGCAGCTATCCTATCTTCTTCATGGTTACAATATTCCCAAATCCTATTGAACTTGGAAAGCTTCTTTCTTGAAAAAATTCCTTGGATGAATGCATCCCATGACCTTGGGAGTGTCAGACAGTTGGCTTAGGTTGATGGATAGTTGGTATGGATTTTTAGTTGTCATTGATGTCAACCATAGGAGAGTGATATTGTATATTGATGTCAACCCTTAGTGATTGATGTCAACCCTTGGAAAAAGTCCGATAGCAAATTCCGGTAGCACAAAGGTTTGGGTAATGGACCCAAGGTTGTTTCATGTATAATGGTATGAGTTTTAATATATTTTAAGGTAATACTATTCTATATGGATAGTACATTTCATTCCATTTCCAGTGGTATGTGTAACGTCACATAACTCCTCGCGGTTAGAGAGTTATGACCGTAAGAAGTTGGAGAACCCAGGTTTGGGTAATGGACCCAAGTTTGTTTGATGGATAATGGTATGAGTTTTGATATATTTGTAGGTAATACTATTCTATATGGATAATACATGTCATTCCATTTCTGGTGGTATGTGGAATGTCACATAACTCCTCACGGTTTGAGAGTTATGGCCTTATGAAGTTGGAGGACCCTCATATATCATCTAGAAGCCCCAAAAGGTCAAAGTAGTCAAAGTGGTTTAAGAGATTTTAGAAAGTAAATAATAAAGTGAAGTGATGAGTGTACTATAATTCAAAGTGAATACAAAATAAATTATTTAAATAATAAATTTAATGGAGAAATTAGAAGTGGGTTAACCCTAAAATAAGGAAAGTGGGCAAAGTGACCTGAAAGAAGTTTTTAAGGAAGCTACTTGGAGAGTATAAATAAGAGGCAAGGCTCTCTCATTTTAGATAAAACTTGAGAATGTTGAATATATATAGGTGTATGAGGTAACCAAAGGATATCTAAGCCGAATTTCAAAATGAAGGTGAAGAAAAGAAGGCCGGAATTCAAGGGAGGATAAATTCTTTTGATGATGCTTTCTAAGGTATGTTATTTATAGGTCATCTCACCATTTTCACAATAACTATTTTTATAGAATGATTCAGATAGTGAAATTGCTATGCCATTGAGGAAACATATCCAAGTATCTGTGGAAAAAAATTCATCTTATGGGTTGTTTTATTTTTGGAGTTACACTCCGTGGAAAATAGGGTTTGTGGCTAGTCCTAAAATTAGTCTAAAACAAGTGTTTCAGGTAAAAACATCAGAACTTCTTCATAATAGATCAAAATTTTGTAAGAAAAAATGTGTTGGTTGTATTACAGTCTATAGTATTCTATGTAACATTTTCATATCGATTCAACAAATATTCTGTGCGATACACGCTCTACAAGGTCGCTCTCTAGAATAAGCCAGAATTCAGCAAGATATGCCATTTTTGCTATAACTCCTTTTATGAGAGGTTTCAAGTAGTGAAACTTGTAGTAATTGAATAAAAAACAATGAAGAACATTGTGTATCAGTTATAGATATTTATTCATTACAGGTACATAGTTATGATTATTTCAAGTTAGGGTTGTTGACTAATCCAAAACTAGTCATGTGAGACAAAAGAAATGTTTGATGAAAATGCTAGTCTCTTGTTGTTAAATTTAAGGAAGGTTTGTAGGTATGTGATCATATACACCAAGTCTATTACAGAGTTACAAATCATATTTGGATGATGAAATTGATGAGGGCATTTGGTTGAGGTACATGTCGGGTACATGGTTGAGACAAGTAGTTGATGAGTTGGCACATACAGGAGGTGTATAGTTGATGATGTTGGTACATATTGATGAGTCATAGTTGATGATTAGTTGATACATGATTGGTGCATTCTTGGTACATGGTTGGAGGCACTTGTTAGTAGTATTGTTGACACGTGGTTATGGATGATGTAGTATACTTGTATTATTATGAGTTGTTGTGTTATGCTTGGTTGATGAACATCTTTGAGAGTTGTCTTGGTGAGTAGATCTGATTTGGCTGATAATATTGATGAGACAGGTTGTTGTGATAGGTTTTTTGGACAATTTGTTGTGACAGGTTATTTGTACAAGTTTGGTGCATGGTTGATGCACTTGTTCATGGTACATGTTGGTGCATGGTTGATGCACTTGTTTATGGTACAAGTTGATTACAAGTTGTTTGGTACATGTTGGTGCATGGTTGATGCACTTGTTTATGGTACAGGTTGATTACAGGTTGAGGTACAGGTTGATGCATGGTTCAGGTTATTTGGTGTAGGTTGATTGGTACAAGTTTACAACAGTATATCTCGCAGTGATAGTGTGATAGTGGTTCCATCATTCTACTTATAAATCAGGGCAGTTGGACGGGGCAAGGACAAATGGTTGTAGCCACCTTCTAGTTGTAATCAGAGAACATAGGGGGTTGTAGCCTCCTTCTGGTTGTAGCCAGAGAATTGGGGAGTTGGAACTTCCCTCAGGTTGTAGCCTGAGAAACTAGGGGGTTGAAACCTCCTTCCAGTTGCAGCTGGAAAACAAAGGAAGTTGGTGCTTCCAATGAATGTAATTCTTCAATACATATAAGAAAAATCATTATGTGGTTTTCTCCCACTTTGTGTTTCCATGTAAAACATTGGTGTACTGTGTATGTGTATGATTGTTCATTTGTCCATTTCTTATTTACTCTGCAATTATTGAATGATAATGCTACATTGATACAACACTTGAATTATATGGTTAAAAAGGATTAAATTTCTCTATTACTGATTCACCCCCCCCTCTCAGTAATCCAACAATTGGTATCATGGATTATTCTGAGAATGGAGTACCAATGTTTAATGGTCAGAATGGTTTTAAGTATGAGATGTGGAGCATAAGGACGAAAGTATTTTTACAGGCACATGGACATTATATTTGGCTATCAGTTGTTACAGGATATGATAGTTCAAAAAGGGAAAAGACTGCAACCAAGAAGGAATTGAGGAAGAATAAAAAAATAACAATGGATTTCATCTGGGAAGAGAAAAGTTTGGTAAATTTTCATCAACAAAAGAACTTTAGGATAAGTTACATGACATATATTCTTCACCCATCACAGATTCAGAAAATGTGAAAGAAGATGCAAATACAAATCAATAAGAATTATGTTCACCATGTCAAGAAGATTCAGAAGATGAAGAGTGCATAATCACCAGAGGTATGTTGTTTTGTTTTAATTGTGAAAAACCTGGACATCTTGAAATAGAATGCCATGAAGGAAATGAGACAGAAAAAGTAATTGAAAAGGAAGACAATTATGAAGAAGAATTCATTAGTGCTTTAGATGAACTAAGAGAAGAAAAAAATTCACTCAATAAAGAATTGATGAAACAAAAGGAAAGTGTTCACATTTTTTAATAAGCCCAATAGGTCATCAAGAACTTAAGAACTCAACTAGAAGAAGCCAAAAATATGGAAGAAAATCTTGAATATCAAAAGAAGTTATTGGAAACCAACATAGTAGCACAGAAGGAAGAAGCAGAAATGAGAGAAGATATTGACAGATCATCTTAAGGAAAAAACTAACGATCTAAACCAGCTTGAGGCAGAGTTTGGTCAAGAAGAGAAAGGACTTGAAAAAGAAATAATCACATTAAAAATTCAACTTGAAGAAGTGAAAAGAATAGAAGAATTCATGAATTCACAGATAATGAAGAAAGAAGAAGAGGTTGAGAAGCTTGAAGAAGAAGCTGTCACATTGAGAAGTAAAATCGTCAAGGTCAACAAGAACGTTGAAGAGACATAAACATCCACATTAGTTATAGAGAATGAAGAGAAGCACTCTAGGTTTCTAGAAAAGAAGAATGAAGAAAATAGAAAGAGTTATGTAGAAGTACTCAAAGGAAGGAATCATGGTCAACTAGAATCTAAGAAAACTATTGAAGATACATCTTCAAGAAGACCATCCATGTTCAAGGAAAAAATAAGATTCGATCATGATCATGATCAGTCAAGGAAAAATTCAGAAGCACTACGCCACAAAGAAGATCATTCACTCCCAGGTATGCAAATTTATTTTATGGTAATTGTTTTTATTGTACTAACTTTGGACATAAGGTTGCGGATTGCAGGGATTATAAAAGAAATGTTCAAGAAAGAAGTGCATATGTGGTCACACGTAACATTGAGTGTTACAAATGTCATAACTATGGACACATAGCCAGTGATTGTAGAAGCATAATCAATACTTCCATGAAAGAGAATACTGATATCAGATATAAGAAAGTATGGATAAGAAAATAGGAAGAACAGGTGAACAAAGACCAAGTACCAGAGATCACAAGATTGGTAATAAAACGAGATGAAGAAAATTCTACAGAGAAAAGGAAAGATGTCAGATACATAAAGGTTTGGAAAATAACTTAAAGAAATGAAGGACATGTAAATAAGGAACAGGTTCAAGAGATTGTAATTTTAGGCATTGTAGTGAAAGATGAATCCACAGACATAAAGAAATAAGTCAGAGCTCAGAGAGATCATGAATCTACCAATGAAGATGATGATGAATACACATCAGAGAAGGAATTGTTCTGAGCCATCCGTCTTAGAGACTCCTAAGTAATATGAATATTAGACAGGGGGAGTCTATACGATAGTTGTGACAAACCAAAGAACCATCCTTCGAGCACTTTGCAGAGTTTGAGAAGATAGATTCAGAGCAATTAGTTAGAAAAAGTACAGTTTGATATATTAATTAATACTTCATGATAATATACTGATAAATGGGTCAACATTATGGACAGTTGCACAAGTAGAGTCTTGGACAGTATGGACATAGATGGATTCGTAAGAACACTTAGCAAGTTTGGGAAGATATATGATAGTGGACGAGAGCATGGATTCATAGATTGGTTCAGAGACAAAGGAACATTATAATAATGGATGATAATTACATAGGAAATGGCTCGAACAATGCTAATGGATTCTAAATTGACAAACAATTTTTGGACACATGTAGTGCATACATTAGTTCACATTCAAAACAAAGTAATGCTAAAAAAAAAACAATGACAAAACTCCCTATGAAATATGGAAACGAAGTGCAGACAACAACCTCTACATCAAGGTAACTCAAGGTAATATTTTATTAATTGAAATTTATGTTGATGATATTGTTTTAGAAGTACTAATGACAGGTTAAGCCAGGAATTTGTGAAGGATATGCATAATGAATTTGAAATTTCATTACTTGGAGAACTATCCTTCTTTTTGGATATTCAGATATGTCAAATAAACCAAGGAATTTTTATTTCTCAAACCAAGTATATCAGAGAAATGCTAAAGAGGTTTGGAATGGAGGATTTCAAACCTGTT
>ML829186.1:15461-38078 GCA_009831015.1 Picea engelmannii | reverse complement strand
CTTTTAGGCTTCTACATCTACAACTGGCTTATATTCAGGCCTTCTCTGATACCATGTTGGAATTTTAAATTTTCTAGTTACAAAATTACAAGTACTTAATCCAATAGCAATTGTAGTAGGATCATTGAAAGACAGACAATCATAGATACAATAGAACACGAAGATTATCCTAGTAAACCCTCGTGGGGGAGAAAACCAAGCAACCAAAATCCCCAATATAGATTCCTTCAACCAATACAATGATGCACTATAGCTCTCCAAGAAAGACCAAGACCAAAACACCAAAAGAACTAATCTCCAAGACTTGTGCGCTAGACCTTATTATGTGCTCTAAGATGCACGAGAGAAGTGTGTGAGTGTGTGTCAAAATGAGAGGAAATTATCCTCTATTTATACACAACAGTGTCTCTTGAAGAGACATGACTCTTGACATAACTAACCCATAAAACAGGTTCGACTAGCCACAATGGGGATTTTTACAATTATAAGTAAAATACCAATAATATGATAATTTATGTTGAGATTACTAGTATAATATAATTATAATAACATTTTAAAGGTTTGACTAAAACAAATATACCATAATATCTTATGTAGTTGCACCAAAAATATTAGCATGCACAACATAACCCTCCTCCTTCGTCAAACACCATTACACCATAACCCAGGAGTTCAACTTAACTCATTGTACACCATCACTGCTTGGGTAGAGAAAATCAAAGCAACGAAACCAATATTTATCAACCATAAACCTTTAGTCTTCCCCAACCCTTCCATTTGACATAATATGAAATGAAGAGGAATAAAACTATGTTACCTGAAGGTTGGCTGAGCGATGTCCTCCAGAATTGTTAGCTTGGTTATCAAATCTTTAATGGGAAACCATATAGCAGGTGTAGATATGTGTCTATGGGATTTCAAATATTGGGAAAACTCAATAAATAAGGAATAAATGCAAAAACAATTCAGGAACCCCATCCTATCTGAGAGAAACTTTAAGAAGATTGGTAGAAAAAGAAATTCAGAATCAGAAATGGAGAACTAAAAATAAATAAAAGTGCAGCAACACATGAATTGAATAGAAGAACATTGTAACATTCACACAACCCAATGTGCAAAAGGAAAAACCAAAATAAGAGATTAAAAAAAAAGGCAAGTTGTTTTGAAAAATGAAATTGAATACATTCAAATCCAAAAATGATGGATGAGCATGATATGAATTTAGGAAGCCATCTCCTCTGTCTTGGAATTCATAAATCATAAATGCAGAACATATGGGGGTGATCAATGGAAGAGTTTACATAGAGGGCCAAGAGAGGGAGGATCAGCCAGTATCCATCCACCCATCCAACGGCTACATACAAAAAGCAAAAAGCCTACCCCACACTCCTTCCTGACTTTTTCTGCAACAAACAAATAGACAATAGAGTGAAAGAAGCAACATTAATGGATACACTTTGTTTTTTTTGTGATCCGTCATTAGTGAGTTCTCTGTCACTCTGTTTTTAATTTTAACTTGTCTCTACTCTCGGTCCACCTCATACAAAGAGACAAAGAGACAACATCTTGACACACGATATTTTTAGAATGAAAGATTATTCTGTACATGTGTATGATTCACAATATTTTTAGAATGAAAGATTATTCTATACATGTGTATGATTTTAAATATCAAATTTAATGAATAGAGATTTTTGGTTAATGATTCTATGTTTTCTCACGTTTTCCCATATAATTATAGTGTTGTCTGCAATGTATTCCTTCAATAAATTATCTACATTCCAACTTAATGTTTGATGGGAGCAAATATGGACATGCAAGGTTAATGTTTTGGCTAGAATCCATAGTGGGCCTAACAATTAAGAACATGTGTTTCCTCCTTCAAGTTCACATGCTTGAATCCGAAGGGCTTAGGATACAAACACCAATGTAGGTAATCTCATATGTCAATTTGACATCTGGTTAGACTATGACCTTAAACTAGACTATTAATATTATTATTATTAAAAATTCACAAGTAAACTCCAACTATGGACTAATTAATTGGATTTCCAATAGGATAAACTTTATATTCTATTTATTCATTAGCTCTTCAAGTGACTAATTTATAATGATCTATTTAGACACTTATGAGTTAATTCCCATGGATCACATTTGTCCTTGTAGAATTCACATGCAAAAATATCTAGGCTTGAATACTATGCATTAGAAATATTTAACAATGTGTCATGCACACATTCAAGGTCAATGACAAATCACACGTTGGCATGTGATATTTTAACATTCTAAAGGCTACTAGGTACATTGTCTACACTAGCGTGCTACTGAATAGTCACCTTATGTTCTTGAGCCACTCCTTATAATTGAAAAAAATGTTTTATAATGATTAACAAAGTCTTTTTAGATTGTGATCCATGATGTGGTTCTACCCAATTGGCTTGAACTTGTTGAGAAGAATAGAGGAGAGGATAATTCTTGCTTGGAGCCAAGGAGGCTTGTTGGTGTTGATGTTATATTGTGGAATATTTTTAAAGTGGAGCTAGAATTTTTCTTGTTTTTCCTTGGCTAAGGTTTTGGAGAGCTTGCAGGGTTGTACTAGCTTATCTTAATCCGAGAGTATGTACTCAAAATTCATCTCTTATACATATATATGAAGTTTTCAACTATCGAAAATTGTCTTATTGCATATTTGATTTTTCATCCATCATCGTCTTCATGTTTTGGTAATTTTCAGCATTTCTATGTCTTGTTGATCCACAAGAACCATCAACATCTCCAACGTCATGTTCTTATATAGGATTTACATGCATATCATAAACCCTAGCATCATAAGAGAAAACCTTGGCATCATGCAAGAGTAGTCTCTCCATGAACATGCTCATGAACCCTAGTGTCTTTCTCTCTACAACACTTCTCCAAGACAATATAAAGAATAGAGTACAAAATGATGATAATGAATACAAGAGTTGTATCGTCCCTTTATATATAGTGTAGGTGAGGGAGGTAACATAAAACAAGGAGATAAGTGCATACAAGTAACCAACAAGGAAACCCCACATGGAGCGTTCTACAATACAAGGATGTATAGATGTGTCAAACTAGGCTTTATTCACCCCTCGATGTGCAAATCCCTTCAAGAATAATCATCCTTGGGCTTAACGCCCCTCCGGAAATATGGTGAACTCGCCAACATGTTGTTAGTCCAATGCCCCTCCACCAATATGGTGCACTCGCCAAGTGTGGTCCAACTTTCTTCAATCAACTCATCCAATCACTTAACGTACTGATGAATTCATGTCGAAAGTGTGTTGGTATGATGCCAAACTTCTATGATTTGTAGAAATTTCAAGAATTGGGTGATTAATGTAACTTTCAATCTTTTACCTCAATATTGAGATTTAATAGATCTATTCCCTGTGAACCTTTATCTTTAAAGTTGATCGGGAATATTAAATTACAACAAAATATTGCACTTCCATTCAACTCAATTTCACCCCGCAGCCCAAGAGAACAAATGTCATATGAGTGTACTTTAATATCAAATTGTTACAGCCTTTAGGGCACACTTTTCAAGGCATATAATGGATCTAAACTATCTTATTACAACAGATTATAACAACAATAAATTTTCTCATTTATCTTCGGGATATGTGTCAAATCAACATGAACAACAAGGGGCTGAAATCTACTCAATCATGAAGATAAGATCAGCTGAAAATAAAATATTCAAGTACACAATATTTGGATAGCTGAAAACTTCACATATATATATATAAAAAAAGTATAAGTACATACCACAAATTTATCACAAAACTAGTTCAAGTCAAGCTCTCCAAACCCTAGCTAGGGAAACCATTAAAAAATACTAGCCACCAACTCCTCCTAGCTAGGAATATCTCCCAACAAAAGATGGTCACTACACAAAATATCCTCGATATGCTAGCATTGAATTGGAAATTCCTCCTTGGAAAATACAACAAGCTTGTGTAACACAAGCTCTCCATACTAGCATTGTTGTCTTCCTTAGGCCATCTTGCATCACACAAGTACATGATTAGAAAACTCTAGCACTAGCCTCCAAATCTACATGTCCATCCTAGGGTTTGGGTCCTCAAACCTCAGGCCAACTCTTTCATCCACAAAAGCACCAAGACCTCCATGGAACATCGAGGATAGAAGAACCAAGTCTTCTTCCAAGTAAGGCAACACACCAAGCGTAAGACAAATCAAGCTAGTCTCTCCATGATCTTTCCCTTGCCTCACATGCCACAAGAACACGGCTCCAAAATCAAGCAAGGTGTTAACTCCACTTTCCATGTCTATTACTCGAGTTGTAATCCTAGCGCTACAACAAGATACATAAGTATTAATATCTCCAACTACGTGTTCTTCTCTAGGTTTTACACATAGTTACCAAATTCTACCTATTATCCCCATTTTGTGGGATAACTAAGGAGATCATGTCTCGAGGCCCTCAGGTTGCAAATATGGAGTGCTGAGAGGATACATGACTAGCAGTGTCCACTTGCACATATGGAGACCCTTCTCACCACCACAGAGGTCAATATTTTCAGGATGGAATCCACTACACCCATTGGATTTCGAAAGGCATTGGGCCTTTCTCCATGAGGTACAAGTCAGGTATTATGGTGAGTGTAATTTCAATATTTGAGGCATTTTAGTATGTTTTATCTTAGACTTCTTTATGTTTCATGACATATGCTTGGACATTATGCCTTTTTCCCTATTTCACCTTGGTGGTTGACATTGTACCCTAGTGAGTGGTCTTACTCGGGAATGGGTTTGCTACTAGGAACTCCCTTTAAGAGCCATCGTACCATTACCGACCATACTTACCACTTTTCATCACTTAGACCCCCCATTTTCTTATCTCTTGGGATTTTAAGGGGTATTGACCCAAGAAGGGGTTGTCCCTCATTCTATTGGAAGAAAGGGATGAAGGCCTAGAGGGATTGTTGTTGGGTAAAAGATAAAATCCTATATATAAACCTTCCAGATGCTTCGCCCAGGGATCCCCCAAGAAAGTAATGAAACACTTATCTATAAGAAAAGAGGGCCCCACAAGAATAATGATTAAGAATGCTTAAAGGGTTATTTGGAGGATAGGAGGTATCATCACAAGTTGACCTATCATTATCATGGATATCTAGTGGTATGACATTACCATCATCATGTCACCAAGCTATGGTAATGCCTCTCAGTTACATGGCTGAGAGAAAGGGGTTCTCATCATGAGCCATACTTCTCATTTCCAATAGGTATTTGGCAAACATCATGAAACGAAGAAGTATTTGTTACAACATATTCAGGTGCTTAAAAAATAAGAGTGATACATACCATGATACCTGGACTCATTACCTCATGGAGCAAGACTCACCGCTACTCCACGACTAGGCTGGTGGGGATGGATATTGTTGCTAATGATGAATAGATTGCACTAAATAAAAGAGGGGCCCTCTAGGGCCATACTCAAGTCATCTGCCTCTCAATACTCCATGTCTAGGACCTATGGGCCTCGAGACGTGATCTCCTTAGTTATCCCTAGGGTAGGGGATAACATGTATCAAGGCATCAAGTACATTCTTACAAGTGTGAATAAGGGTGTTGAGTTCGAACACTTGAAGAATCCATCGATCATGAGACATTGATGTATTCCCAATTGTCGATGGTGAGAGAACCTGCCACTGATTACTGCAAGCCTCTAGGTACTCATAATATTCTAGGTCTCATTTTCAGAATAGTTGAGTTGAATTCAATGGAAGGAGACCCACTGAAAGGAGAGAATCATGGCATCTCTCATCAATCAACATGAGGTATAAATAAATAGCTTGATGATTAGGAGGAACTTGGACGAACAATATGTTCACGAACCAATGACCTTGTGCATCTCCCGCATGCACCAGATGCAAGTAGTGCATGAAAGAGACCCTTTGAAAAACATCCAATAAGGAAGACAACCGACAAAGGGAAGGAAACCACCAATAAGGCTAATGGAATTCAAGACATTGCACAAATCCCAATGTCTGAATAGATTTATTTTCGTCGAACACAAGGGAAACCCCCCAGTCAACGACCAATGAGCAGATTTCAACTATTGGGTTCAAGTTTACCTATCGATAATGAAAGTAGGACCAGGGTGCATGATAGGACTATAACTTCATGTGAATCTGAGACACATTGAGTGTATGGTCGACATGCAAAGTCAAGAGTTATGAGAAATGGACGACACAGGCTTATAGACATCCTTTGAACAAGAGCATGATACATATGAATAACTCAGGAAGCATAGACTTGATGATAAAAATTCGTGATGCATGAGGCATCAACAAACTCTCTATAGGGACTGGAAGAATAACCAGTTAGAGGAGTAAACTCTAAGTAATGAGATCATATTCCTAAGGTCATGTTAAACCCAAACTTTGGATGACAGTGGACTCAAAAGTTTGTGCTTTGTTCAAAGGCGACACGATTGTTGCCGATATGAGATGATATTTTTTCCCACCCGTCTTTTTTTGTTTTTTCATAGGCAAAGGTATGTTATGATGCAGGAGAGGAAATGAGTGTCGCAAGTAAGAAACTAGCTCCAAATAGTGGAACATACCTATGCTCAATGCAAGGAAGTGCATGTGGGGTATGGACACTCAGGGAGATGTTTCCTCTTAGGGTATAGGGTGTCAAGATGCAAAGGATATAAAAAAGGCTCTGCTTGGCTAGTGATGCAAATTGTTGAGGTAAGAGGCTTATAACGAGAAAGAGAGAACTAGAAATAGGCTCAATATTGCAAGAGGCATGATGGAATACGATTATAACGTAACTCCAATGAATGTTCTTTTCCGTAGATTTAGTTCCCTAGGCCCGGAAAAGTATAAAATAATACTGAGGAGAACTCTTCTAGCCAATGGTGACTAGAGTATTCCTTTTTCGTAAGTATTCTACTTGGTCTATAAAAGGGTTAAACTTACACCAAATATACGTCCTTTCAAATCCATTTAACGAGTGTGAAAGAGACAAGTTCACTAAAAAATCTTTTCATTTTTTAGAGACTCGAAAAAGAGCTTAACCAAGACTCGGTGGGAGTCCCATAGGTAACATTCAGAATGCTTGTGAGTAAGAATATGGGGTTCAAATGCAAATTCATATTTGAACTATAAGGAACTCTTGGTCCTATGGAATAACTTATGCATGGGAACCAAATAACACAAAGGTTCTAACTAGGGAACCCATGTTTGGTAAGCCTATACCACTTAATAACGACACTTCTAGTAGCAATAAGAAGGTTTCTTGTCGCTAATAAATGGATTTGTACCTAAGGTGTATGGATCATGGTCATAGGATGATGCAAGAGTGAAAAATGGAGTGACAACCTATCCTATATGTCGATGAAATAATATACTTGCTAAAGTCATGGACAGGGGTATGACGTTGGAAAGCACAAAAAAAATCCTCGAAAAAACCACCAAAAACCAATCCTTTCCACTGCACTATTAGTTCATAAGGTGAAAAAATTAGCACAAACTATATGAAGTGGGTTAAAAAATTTCAACTAATAGTAAAAATAGACCATTTTACCATACCATTTGAATCTTTTCACACACATAGTGCATTTTAGGCCATTTTTCCCATGGTATCAAAGTGTCGAGATTAGGAGCTATGACCAATCGAATCAGCAACTGTCTGGACCAAGTAAGTGCCCATCCCCCCTAATTCAATTTCAATGGTTTAAATTTCAATTGTAGGCCTCATTTTTTTAGTATTAGAGGTCGTACTATGTAAATTAGGGTGTACGCAGGTGAAATTTCATTGGGTCACGTATACGACCCCATACACACGGGCAAGGCAAAGTCTTCCCACGTATATGAAGCCCTACATGCGATTTTTACCAAGCTAGCCCACATACAAGTCCGTGAACATTTTTTTGAAAGGATTTGACTCAAAAAATGGCTTTTCCTTTGCAGGATGGTGATTGAATGGAGGGAGAGGGAGCATGAAGAGATAGATGCAGTAGTGGGAAGGGATGCAGGGGCACAACAAGGTTTAAAAATATGTGGCCTTTATAAATTTTTGGCTCTCAAAGGAATGAGGGCTCAAGTGAGGTTACTCCAGTTGCTCTTAAACTACTGGGATCCAGAGACAAAGGCATTAAACCTCGATGGGAAACCATTGAGGATTGAAATGGGAAACATATATTTTATCACAATATTGTCTCGTCGGGGTGAGGTAGTGAATCTTAAGGCCTGAGGGGATAGGTTGGTATGACTATGGAAGATTACTTTTCCACCCATTGTGTTGCAGGCACAGATAAAGTAGGGAGCCGACTCCTAATCAGGGAGATCGAGAACCTGAGCTTAAAGATCGTCGTGCTTGTACTTACACAGATTTCGAGGTCAACCTCATTGCACCAGGAATCAAGGCCACTCATGTTCTATGCGGTGTAGTGTTTATGACCCATTGTTTATGACTAGTGTACCTCACTGCTATCTAACATGAAGATCCAGCTGACGGATTGCAAACAAGAGAAAATGAGGAACTTTGGATTTGCATCCATTCTTTGTAGTTTTTTATTTGAGCGGGTTCTAGGCTTGATCCCTAGAGTAGATATTATTCCACATGAATAGTGTGATCCAACCATGTCATGGTGGACTGACGTGATGAGGCGGCTAGGAGGTGGTAGGGTGCCAACCCCATACAATGACAAGTTCTTTTTTTGGTGGCGCCAACAGGTCATAGCCATTGATGACTACCTTACAACGGGATCGACTACAAAGGGGATCTGGACATGCCTTTTCCACCAAGTTCTGCCTACGGTGATATTGGTAAGAAATGATTTTATATATTTCATTTTTTTGTGTTTTTCAATAAGAATACAAAAAGTGCAAGTATTTTTGTTTGGTTACGCATATGTAGGTCCGCAACGACTAGAGGGATTTCCATGACATCATTGGAGGATTCGAGGAGATGATCACACGGGAGGAGCTACATAGAGAGTGTTGTAGAATGTGTAGGGTAACCTTCTCGATTGATGCACATGATTCCTATGGTTCAAGTCGAGGATCTGCCAGAGGCTATGCAGCGACAGGTGGTGGGTGTACCCTGTGAGTGGGTGCGACTCTTCTGGTGTCTCACAAACACCATAGTGTGCTATCACGATACGCATCTAGAGCCATAGGCGTAGATGCTATGGTCATATTATATACTGGCCATATATGTATTTTGAGGCTATGAGCCCTATTTTGTACTATGACACCATATTTTTTGAAAGGATGAAATATATATAAAAATATATATATTTGGTCTTCGGATTTACTTATATATGTTACAATGTGTACATGCATTAATGTGTTTTCTTTGCTTAGTTCTGTGACAAATTCCAATCTAAAATATAATTAGCATATGCATCAGATACATGTCTCGAAATTCTAGGTATGTGATTATAAGTAAGAAAATCAAAGTATCATTCCAAAATTCATACCCATAGGAATCGTCAGAGTAGAGTAGGGTCTCGCACATGGTAACTATTGTTTAACTGAAATACAATTGACTAGGAGTCCAGGAGAACTTATAAATACCGAACACCATGTGAAATGTCATCGTGTAATAGTTCTATAACGACACTATACTCAGCCACATTATTCATTGATGGCTTCAAAAGAAATCCACCTGAAGACATCAATTAGCCATCGGGTGAGTAAATGACCCAAGCAACAGAAGGCATGTTCCACATATGATGACTGACACTGTCCGTGAATCCTAAGTAAATTGAAGACTCTATTGAAATATGCCAACCAAGGGAAAACCTAATAAGCAAGCCGATGACACAAAGGAAAAGATGTATATACACTAAGATACACTAGTATACAAAAGGTCACGCTCAGGATTTGAGGGCTTAAGTCTAATACCTTTTAAGGTAGAGCCCATTCCTAGGCTCATACAACATATTCCCTTCAAAATATTATAATTCATAGGCTCCTTTCTCTAAGACACATCGCACGATATCATGACCATTCCACATGGGGTTGAACTTTCTTGCCCCCAACGGTTCTTTGGCTTGGTCATACAGGAGAACCAAATCACCCTCAGCGTATTTTTGAGGATAGACAAACCTATCATAATGAACTTTAACATGTCATTTATTTACTGTGATAGTCATAGAGGCATCTCGATGCTGCTCGTTGAGACATTCTAGGTGTACAAGGCATTCTTCAATATCGATGTGTCAAGTAGGAGCTCAATTTCCAGCTTGAGGGAAGGGATTTCACATTCAATCAAAAGAATGTACTCCACGCCATGTACTAACTGAAAAAGGTGAAAAATTAGTGGAAGTATTTATCGATGTTCGATATTCCGAAAGTGCAGGGTGAAGCATCAGATGCCTTACTCTGGATGATAGTTTTTTGCAAGATGGTCTTGAGAAATTTATTCACCACCTTTACTTGTCCATTTTCCTAGGTATAGTAAGGGGAAGAATGACCATGCTTAAACCCCAGTTTTTATGTGAACTCTTTCATCATTTCATTCTAAAAGTGATTTCCATGATCAGTGACAATCTCTCTTGGGATTCCGAACCGGGCTATAATTTGGTTGAATATGAAGAATGTTGCATTCTTACCATCAGATTTAATGGTAGGCATGGCCTATGCCCATTTAGTGAAGTAATATACGACCACAATGATATGTTGATGCCCCCCAGCTGAAGTTGTGTTACAAACCATAAAATATACTCCCACTTGGTGAAGGGACTGACGGTGACGACTGGGTGAAGAGGGGTTGGGTGTGAGTGCATTTTTCGAGCAAATACCTAGCAATGGTGACACTTCTTAACCACTTCAACACAATCTTTAAAAATTGATGGAAAAAAATAACCATCTCACAATAATTTTTGAGTTATCGCAAGCTTGGATAGATGACCACCACAAGCCCCACTGTGATAGTCATTGAGAATAGACTCAGATTCCTCGTGAATCAAGCAATGACATAAAATATTATCTACTCCTCGACGATACAAAGTGTCGTCGATGATAAGGTATTTTTTATATTGATGGCGTATATGTCGTCGATGATAAGGTATTTTTTTTATCTTGATGGCGTATATGTCGTCGATTGTCTCTCGACAGATGTTGGGATAACTTCAAGGTTTGAAGATAAATTAAAATGTCTCCATATCAGAGGTCCGAAGATGAGATAAGGTGGATATGTTCATCCGCAAACGAATCATCATGAAAAATTTCCTCACTTAGTCAAGGGAAGTCTGATATCAACTCGGCAAAAACTAGCGATTTCTTAGACTTAGCCGAAGCGAAATTGAGATCAAACTCTTGCAAAATAACAATCCACTTATTGTATTTCCCCCATATTATACGATTGGTAAGGACGTATTGAAATGGATTGATATATACAACTATGATAGTTTTTCAAAGTAATATATAATGTTGTAATCTTTGAACTGCATGTAGGGCGGCCAAGGCTAGTTTCTCTACGTGAGAGTATTTAAGTTCAGGATCGACTAGGTTTCGACTGATATAGTAGACAATGTGCTCATAGAGCTCATCGTCCTCCTTAACCAGAACCATACCAAATATCCCTTTGGATGCAAAAATATAAAGAAAATAGTCTCTACTATAGTCTAGAGGCTTCAACAGAGGCGTCGAATTCAAATCTTTCTTAAGAGCATCGAAAGATTCCTGGGATATCTCATCCCATATAAACAGAGTATCCTTCTTCAAAAGATGAATGAAACCCTTAGTTAAATTGGCATAGTTCACTATGAACTGACGCAATAAATTAGCCTTCCCCTGTAAACCTTTAAGTTTTTGAATGTTGTGCAGGGGAGGCAATCAAAGTATTGCCTCAACCTTCATAGGATCTACCATGATCCCGTGCTCAGATACTAAGAATCCTAAAACACGGCCAGACCTAATGCAGAAGATGAACTTGTGAGGGTTCAACCGAATGTGATAGTAACAACATCTCTCAAATATTATTCTAAGGTGAGTGGAGTGATCTACTCTCTTGCGAGAGTGAGAAGAAACATCATCTAAGTAAGCTTCGACAATATGATTGAGATCATGAAAAGCAAAGGTCATGGCGCGTTGGAAGGTTTCTCCAGTGTTTTTAAGGCCGAAAGGAATTTTTCGGTATGCAAAAGTAACCCAAGGACAAATAATCGTTGGCTTATGTTGATCCTCAGGTTTGATTTGAATTTGATTATACCCTGAAAATCTGTCCACAAAAGAAAAGTTTTCACTTCCCGTGCACTCATCAAGAATCTGGTCAATGAAAGGAGTCGAGAATTTATCTTTAGGACTAACCTTGTTTAGGTCTCAAAAATCCATACATACGCGGATGTTTCCTTGTTTCTTATTCACGGGAATGGGGTCAGACACCCATTTAGTCAAGGGAACAAGGAATATGAAACCAACATTAAATAGTTTCTCTACCTTTGCCTTAATAACAGGGCCTTCCTAGGATTAATACCTCTAAGACGTTGTTGAACAGGTCTAGCATTCAGATAGGTCTTGATCTCATGTTCGGAAATTTTGGGGTTGATCCCTGGCATCTCTTCGTACGACTAAGCGAATATATCATGAAATTCCTTGAAGGGATTGGTGTAGATCTAAATTTCTCCAGGAGAACAATCCGCACCGATATATACGTACTCAATTTTTCCAGGAATTTGAGAGATGTCAATTGTGATGGTAGGAGAACTATTAACCATGTTTCCTTCGACACAAATACCATGTGTATCTAATGGAACCACTACGTAACTGAGCATCGCACTCAAGGTATATTTAAATTCATCTTGTTTGATCCTAACAAGATCTTGGAGGAAATAGGAACGATGATGCATATCGTCCCAATTCCTATCAAGACCATACATGGCCTTTAAGATGGATTCATCCAAAGTTAAAGTATCATCGAGGAAATAATGAAAACAAGACGATTGGACGACCCATGCGGGCTCTAGAATAGGATCCTCCTTGTCTGTCTATGAGGAGAAAGGATCTAGGTCAGCAGTAGCATCAAGAGTATACTAATACACAACTTCTACCATTGACAGTGGCATTTCCATCCTAATGTGCTACTGACCTTTGTATGACATAGTCAATGAAGGTAGGGTCCAAGGGTTGTTGAAATATGAAGTACGAAAAGGAACAGACCTCATCGATGATGGAGACTCATTGGAAATGGCATGAATGTGATGAATTGGTGCCACGAAATCAAAGATACCCATGAGAGAGGAATACATTATGATGCCAACATCCTCATTTTCCAACTGAGAATTGTTGATCACAGGGACCGAAGGTCCAACTGATGCATTAGGACTAGCGTGCGCAAAGGACAATTGATCAATCATCATTATTTTCCATTCGTTAGGAAAACATAGAGTGCGTAAAACAAATGACATGACTGTTATCATGGGAAAAGTCCAATTATCCCTAGTAGCAAATTATAGTCAAGGGGAACATCCACCACCTCAACATCAACCTCCACTGTCTTTCCACCTAACTAGACCAGAAAAGTGGGAAGAATTACATGGGGTTGGAACAAATGCCCATCAAAAGCGGTCAACATAGTCATAGATCTGGATAGAGTCAGAGAGCTAATGGCTTTCCAACATGTTAGGGACATCATGCATATCGCAACACCTTCATCAATTATAGTGCATTTGATGGTAATTTTCATGTACTCCACATGGATTTGAAAGGCCATGTGGTAAGGTAAGCAAGGCATAACATCCGTGACGTCTAACTTAATAAACTTCGAGCCACACAGGTCTAGAGATCCTAAAGAAGATAATTAGGTTTTCCTCTGTGAAGGACACATCTGGAGCACCTCCAAAGCTAACATCGCACAAGGGGTTTGACCCAAATATTCGACAATCGAATAATTCTGGGTAGCTCTGGAACTAGGATTGTGTGAAGAGTGTTTTGGTACTCTTTTCGAAATATGACGCAAAGGTTCCATATTTTTTATCTGCAAGGGTGTTTCCAGAGGAGGGGGAGACTCTGGACCTACAACACTCTGTGAAGAACCGTAATCATGAGATTGAGTGGCTACATCAATCTGATACTTGACCATATTGACACATAGATGGCCACCTTTATGTGTCAAGGGGTTTTGACTCCCACTCGATGAATTTATGGTGTTATAGGTCCCCAAGGCCATGTATTGATTGTGTGGAAATATATTTTCCATCACAATAGGTGTTTGTGATAAGAACCTCGAGGCTTCCTCGATTTTGGGGCATAGGTGGGTAAGGTGATCATCTTTACAAATTTTACAAGGAAACTTCACCTTTTGTTTTTCTTTCTTTCCCTCACCAGCATTATTATTCGATCTATCATTGTTAGTGTCATCCTTGGATTTATTATTATTTTTCCCACCCTTTTGATTATTACCTCGTCCTTTCCTTTTACTCCCTCCTAGTTGTTGGTTTCCATTTGGGTTGGCCGACGATTGTACAGAATTCACATATGCCGACTGAGTGGGAGTGGAGGACGAAGATAGACAAATATTTTAATTGGTTAGTCACCAAATATGTACACTTAGCATTTGCGGAGCCAATGATGCCATCGACATGAAGCCCATGATTTTTTCTAGGGTCATAGTTCGACCATGGTGCGTCAGGAATAATTTCATACAACCTCCCAGACTGAGCATATATGAGGTCCAATTGTTGGGCTTTGAAAATAGCTTCTTCCTCAAATGTTACTCTGTATGTAGAAACATCCTTCAAAATATAAGGCAATAAGGACTTAAACAACCACTCCAATAGAAACTATGGAGGATGTAGGCTTTGATCAACCTCTTCTGTCTACGCCACTCTTGGATATGGTATGAGATATGTGTGGCTTTATCTTGGCGGAGGGCCAACAAAATTTCTATGTCGACATCATAATGAACTGGCAACTGGAAGTGGTTGTGAAAGACCAAAACCATTTGATTAAAGTTTTCGTATGTTACCCCTCGATAGCTCAATGTACCACTTCACGACGACCCTCGTGAGGGTGCATTGAAATAGACTCAAATGAGTAGAATCGTCATTAAGGGAGTTATATGAGCACCAAAGATGAAAAGTAGTGACATGATCACCCAAATCCTTTCTAGTATTGCCTTCAAATTTTGGAATGTCCGAAGGGATATTGGTGAGGACGGGGGCCATAACAGATCATGATGCACATGGTCATTCATTAATTTTTACAAATCTGGCAGATTATGTGTGGCCAGAAAAGGGATTTGGGGTTGCGGCATCTGAGCCCATGCTCCCGGGAAAGATTGGGACTGAAGGATTATAGGCCATATAGGGTTCTGGTATATGTCATGGCCCTATCCGATAGGATAATATCCTTCTCCAAACTAATTCATAAAATCTTATATGGTCACCATACCCGCATAAGTGGTATAATGAGGGTTATATATGTTGCCCCCAATCAAAGGGGATCCAGGATAGGGGTTTCCCATAATGTGAAACTGACTTGCTCTGGATGGAACTTCGAAGGACAGAGGGGGATTCTCCATAATAAATGTTTTTGTTAGAATCGACATGGAGGAAGAGGTGGTAAAGGATGAAATATAGGAAGTGACTTGTCCACCTGGTTGAGCACTCCATCTAGGAGCATTGAGACTAGGATTAGGCCCGGAAGAAAGAGGAGGCCAACCTCCAACTATAGGATTTGTTTGGGGAATATGGCCTCTACCAAACGAGAGAGTAGCATATGGGGGATCCATGCCCCCAGGTCTAAAACTAGGATTTTCATTAGCACTTGGAATGGAGGATGAGAGTTGTGACGTCATGTTGGGTATACCAAAAGAAAATGGATTAGAGACAGAAGGTATTGACCGAGAATTGTAACATGGCATACCAAAAAGAGATCTGAAATGGTTCATTCCTATGGGTTGAGTAGAACCCACAGGTTGGGTAGCAGTAGTGGCGGGGATCTCCGGCACCCCAGCCGTCGAGGCTAAAGGACTTGAAGGAATCCCACTAATCACACAAGATATAGGAGTTGAGGGATTCCCTGTGACATTCGGGTTTGACTCAATACTCATAACTAGATTATCACAAGTCAGGGATGTGGATATATATGTACCATATTTATTAACTCTACGCCTTTTAGAAGAAAACTTTAGTAAAGACTCAAGATGTGGTGGTAACTTCAAAAAACGACGAGAGATGCGAGGAGGATGGTCTTGCTCCATGATGACTCAAGACTCGAGATATAAAACCAAATCCTAGGGCCAACTAATAATTAGAGAGCACACCAAAATAAAGAAGAAAGGTCAATACCTAGAAACAAGATACAGTGGCTGAAAAGGGGCCTCCCTCACTAGAGTAGGTATTTCTCACCCAAGAGGGGCCCGAGACTCCCTTAAAAATATTGGAGGTATCAGAATTAGTTATAAAGGCCCCCATGGGATTAATAACGCAGTCAGTCAGATTCCTCCGAAGAGGTAATTCTCCATAAAAGTTGTGTTTTCTGACCCAGTATCTGACTCATGGTACCTGTAGAATAACCCTTGCAAGTAGCATATGTGGCTACCTATGTCAAGCAACTAGATTCACCACAATATAATCAATGTGCATGCGAACAGTCGTAAGTCTGGTCCACCATATGGGTAGGGTAAAAAAACCCGAAATCTTGAAAGCACTACCTCTCACGGAGGTAAAGGTACTAGCAAGACACCCAAATACGAATAGAACCCCAGAAATATCTCTGATGCTAAGAAGGTATTAGAGGTCTATCTCTGCAACCAACTTTGCATGACCTCATGCTTAACTCCTGTGTGAGCGGAGCCTCCTGATGTCACTAATTACACAATGGATTTCACCACTCCCTAGTTAGACACATATGTTTAGTTTAATAGCCTTGGAGAACTTTACTCACAAAATCCTATTCCAAGGCCCTATGCCCTATACTTTTTTGTGTACACTTGAAAAAATAAAATCCTTTCTAATCAATTTTAATTAATCAACGTTAATTTTAATGGCTTTTGCTTAATCAATAGGTGTGGTCGTGAAACTGATGGTATTACGACTCAACATATAAAAGAAGAAAATATAAAAACACTGCTAAGCACTAGTCTTGAATTTCAAATAGATGGTATGTTTCTAAATGCAACTCTTCCAATGCAATATCTACAATTTCAATGAAATGCAATCTCTCCACATGTGTCAAAATCAATGAAAGGTAATCAATAGAGAAAAGGACATAATGCAAAATGAGCAATTTTTTTTGTATTTTTTATATAAAGAAAAGAAAATGCAAGGACATAATAGCATATTCACATGAAGACCCTACTACAAACAAAAAGAGACAAGCCAAACAGGATACCAAGAAGCAAACACTTAGACCAATGTGCAAGGAGAGCCAATGAAAAATATGATAAGAAAGAATATCGCCTGAAAATTCAACAACAAGAAGGCTTCATGTCAATCTGTAAGCACTTAACAGTTAGGACAGAGACCCAAGAAGACTCAGCAACCAATTAAAATCACCCAACAAACACCAAACTCAGCCAGCAAGACTAAAGAGATGATGTACACGATTGTTTGAGAAAAACTCACATATATACGCACCCTATAGGAGGACAGATCACATATGTACGCGTCTGTCAAGGGGAAAATGACATATAGCTAGTAAAATACTTCCATGGAAAGGGTTAAGCCAAGAAACGCAGACGCAAAGTAAAAATAGTCTATCAAGCAGTCAAGCGACAAGGAAACTCAAGCTAACAGAGAGAAAATCAAGGAGAAAAATGAAACAAATGGAATGACACATAGAAATCAAATCTAATCCTAAGTATGCTATATAAATGAAATGATAAAAAGATAAGGCCAAGAGCCTACCTCGTCCAGACATTCGATGAATACTATCGTTGAGCTCGTGTCTCAAAGCTTTATACCTGCAACTTGTCCTCAACAACCAAGATACGCAAGAATATGGTGATAATATATAATGTTAGCATATATATTAGCATAATCCAGTAACATACATGACAAATACGCCCATGGAATAATAATTCAAATATTTTCAAGATATCAATTGGACAAGAAAAGAGTATTTCTATTAAAATAATTAGCAGAAGTGTATAGGTGACAAACTTCTGTAATGGTAGACATCGGAACCGAGAAACTAAGTCCCTCCAGTTGGGCCTCCACCACTTCAATCCTCCACCAAATGCAATATCATATAAATGAGACAATCAGGTTCTCCATCACAAATAAGGAAGATCTTGGGGGTTGAACAAGGAGTTATGACTTTCAAGGATAAAGGGATGCAGACTCAATATGAAATGAAATTTCTCCAGAGTGTCTTTGCTCTCAAAGTTGAACTGTTCAATCTCCTTTCAAGGCTTGGATAAATCTCAATTTATAGCCTTCAAATGGAACTAAAGGGCTGAGTTGGAGTGTTTCCAGTATATGGAAGGTCGAGGATCATGGATCTCATGACATGGCATGGAAACCCAACTTTAATTTTGAGCACCAAACTCGATGTACGTGGACTGTAGGGGACCAACCTGTGTATACACTTGTTGTCTAACTGATAGGGCACATATATGTGGAAAAATGTGGTTCTTTTGCTATGGAAGGTAAAAAGGGGACTTCAAGTTTGCATAGGGAAATGGAAAGGTCATCCAAGAAAGTTGCATGGGGTGAGGCAAAATTTGTTGTATCAGGTAGAAACAAAAGATGTGGCAACACAACTTCATGATATCAATCTACAATGAGAGAGAGTCTTCAAATGTGCTCTGATACCATGTTCGACAACACAAGTATTCCAACAGAAGATGAACACCTTCAGTAAATACTGACACAACCAGATCAAAGATCAACATTGTTGGGTTCCTTTTGTCACTTGGGTGAGCAAAAAGAGGACCCTTGATTGCTTAATTGGACAAGCTAAACAACACATAACAATGGATAGCAGGTTGGTGAACCTACAAGTCAAGAAGCATATATCAAAAAAAAAATAGAATGATCAACAAGGAAAACTAAACTAAACAATTCTCAACAAAGGATGCATGAAATTGAACACAAAGAGTGGTTACCCAATAGAGAATCATCTTTTGAAATTGAGATCACCAAGAGGAGAAATGTGGGATTTATGAATCCCCTATTCCTCCTAAGGGAGCGCTCTTGAAATCCTCGAAGTACAGCTTCTAATCTCCTATTATAAATTGACAATGATGAAGAACTCTATGGTAAAGCCTTCCAAGAAGTGAAAATATTTCCCTATGTTATACTTGCTCAATCTATTCTTGAGAGAACAAATGGCTTCTCCAGGAGTATTTGAACAACATAACAATACAATGAACTTCTTCTATTTTTGCATACAATGGCCCTCTATTTATAGAATCATAACAAGGTATTTGATAACTTACTCCTAGTGTGAATGTGTAACACCCTATTTCCCCCGGTATGTAAATATAACTATATTGGCCAAGGAACTATGGCAAACCTAAAAGTGTGAATGTTTTATTTGATGGACCTTTGTACAAAAGGTCGATGAATGTAAATTTGGTTATTTTAATAGAAAATGGTTACGTGTTGCATGAATGTTGAAAGAGGGGATGTGCTAAGATAAAATCATGAATGCTATGAAAGGTGGTGGAGGGTACCCATAATGGTTGCGTTAACCTCCACCAAACTAGTACCATGCTGGAATTAATAGCTCAGATCAGAACAACCCTCTGACCCAGGAATGAATTACAGTTGGGCTGGTAGGTGGGAAGACCTCCTCAAGAGTTAATGAGGGGATGGAGCAGACTACCCATCCGTAAGGCTTCCAGACTTGACCATGGACTGGGAATTTGAGCCACATGCAATCTTTCTAAGGAAGGCAAGGAATAAAGAGTGGTGGGCAGAGGAAGACTTGCGGAAAAATGAAGAGACGAGAGAGGAAACTCTCGGGTCCGAGGAAGGACTGAAAGAGGAACAATGAGTTCTGATCACAAAATATAGAGATTGAAGCAGGAGAAGAAGAGTAACCTTCATCCTTATCTATTTCTATATTGGGAGAAGGAGAGTAACCTTTGTCCTTATCTATTTCTATATTGGGAGAATGAGAGTAACCTTCGTCCCTAACTTCCATTGAGTTGGAAGTAAGAGATTGAATCTTAAAGCATCGTGGCTTAAGCTCGGGGGTGGACAGTGATAAATCCATTGAGAGTGATTGAGCCTATGGTTGGGTGGAAACAAGCACCCCTTTCAGTAGTCACATCACACTCTATGGTTCTGATATTCGAGGGTTTTCAATTGAAAGTTGAGATTCCCGAACCCCGAAGACCCGAAGTGAATATAGACCGCCAGATCCAGAGGGACACGTGGCGATAGATCGTGGACTCTGGGGAAATATATTTGAGAGTTTTCAGTTGAGATTTGAGACTCCCAAAGCGCGAAGATCCGGAGAGCCGAAGCAAATCACAATCATCGTATCGTCTGAAGTAGATCTCAGTCGTAAGATCGTCTGAAGTAAATCTCCAGCGTCGGATCGTTCGAAGTCAATCTGGACCATCTGATCTAGAAGGTATGTGGCGTGAATCTGTGGATTCCGGATAAAATCCCGAAGTAATTCATAGTCGTCAGATTAAGAAGGGACGTGGTGTGAATCTGTGGACTCCGGATAAAATCCCAAAGTAATTAATATCCGTCAGATTAAGAAGGGACGTGGCATGAATCTGTGGACTCTGGGTAAAGTCCTGAAGTAATTCATAGTCGTCAGATCTAGAGGAGACGTGGTGTAAATCTGTGAACTCCGGGTAAAGACCTGAAGAAATCCTCGATCGTCAGATCTAGAAGACAGGTGGCACAAATCTATGGACTCCGGGTAAAGACCCAAAGTAATCCTTTATCATCTGATCAAATGGACATGCGTCAGTGGATTATAGCCTTTAGATAAAATCCATTGGGAAAAAAGGTTGAAGTTTGAGATTTGAGATCTCAAAAGTCCAGAGACCTGAAGGAGATCTCAATCATTGATCAAGAAGAGGGCCACCAGACCGTTGATCTAGTTGAAAGGTCAAACACTCGAAGTAGAAGCAGGTTCATTGATTTAGGAGGACAGGTGTCCACAGATCGTCAACTCTGGAAGATTGATGTACGGAGGAAAGCAGGGTTTCAGATTTGAAAAGTATGAAGTCTGGAATCACAAAGGAGATCACATTTGTTGATTTAGGAGGGGCAGACCTGGTTCGTGGATTTGAAAAGGGAAGATATGAACCATTAGTTCAGATAGTACCATCAAGATTGGGATATCGACGGTCCCATAGCATGGCGGGGATTGGAGGTGCGCGAACTTTAAAAAGTTGAGGGTTGGCCGCAATCCAAACCTCAGTTTTGGAGAAAGGACATGTGGAGGCTCGAGGAGAATTGTGGGATGAAAAGTAGTTTGGTTTCAAATCACCTTTGGTCGTGCCCACAATTGTGTGTTTGTGTGAGGTCATCGCCCAAGGTCACATCCGAGGAGGGGCCAAGAGAAAAGGGGCTAACGCCAACTCCGAGACTTCGTTGAAGCGCGAAGGAGAAGGTCGCGGGTATCATAAGACCTGCACTAGAAGCTGGAAGGGCATGTTCTTGGCTTAGAGAATCAGAGAACCTTGACCGGAGGGTCGGGTTGAGTCCTGGACTTCCCAAATTAGGAATCGTAGAGGGAAAGGATCTATTCCTCTAAGGAGGACAATTTTTTTTTTTTTCACCCCATCGTAGGTGTGTTACAAATTGGTATCAGAGCATGATTACAACACTTGGCCTTCTTGGGATCATCGACGAGTCACTTAAAAACTCTATTTGGAGTACTTTTAAAAGAGTGACACTCTACCTTACCTCTTTCTTAAAAATTCTAGTTAAAAATTTTATTAAAGAAAAGAATGAAACTTTCTACTATGTGTGTGCATTTAAGAAATTGAACCATGTATTGTTCATGAACTAATAGACTGTTAGCTAACAATAAGTGTTTTTTTCAACACTCGAGCAATCAATAAATCATGGGAAAAATTCAAGAATAAAGGATGGTGACATTTCATGAAGTGGGGGATGTCTCCCACAATAAAGATGAAGAATCCGACGAAAGGAGGGTGGTGGAAACCCCTCCTGATCTGGCTGAAACTGTAAGGATCCTCAGGACAAAATTATAGAGTTGCAAGACTGACGACGAGAGTGTTGGACAACTAAGAGGGGGGGTGAATTAGTTGTTATCGTGCTTAAACAATTATGCTTATTTTAAACTCTTTGCAGAGCACTTAATGAAAATCACAATAATGGAGGGAGGCAAGCAATAGAACATTCGACATCAGTGACACATATGAAATATACAGAGACAGATATTTCCTGAGGAAACCCATAAAGGGTAAAAACCTCTTCTTCTTGGTACGATAAGTAATATTTACATTCTATACATTATCATACATATGAGCTCCAACTCATTGTGAGGCTACAACCTCTGTTTTGCAAGCTGCAACTTGATGAGAGCACCAACTCTCTGTTTTCTCTAGCACCAACTCCCTGGTTTCTCTAGCACCCACTAGAAGGAAGCACCAACTCCCTGGTTTCTCTAGCACCCACTAGAAGGAAGCACCAACTCCCTGGTTTCTCTAGCACCC
>ML829186.1:0-15361 GCA_009831015.1 Picea engelmannii | reverse complement strand
TTTCTCTAGCACCCACTAGAAGGAAGCACCAACTCCCTGGTTTCTCTATCACCCACTAGAAGGAAGCAACAACTCCCTAAGTGTTCCAACACCAACTGCATGGAAGCACCAACTTCCAGTCACACAGGCACCAACCTGTAAAATAGAGAACAACAGTTCTCCCTTGCACCACCCTGCCACCCTGGTTTCTCTGGCTGCAACCAGATGGAAGCTAAAACTCCTTGTGTTCAAGCTCCCACTTGAACCTCTGAGGACAACAGTCCTCCCTAGCACCTCCCTACCACCCTGAAATATAAAGTTTGCTATATATATAAATTTATCACAGTGATACAATATTTATCAATTTCTTACCGATCTCATCACTGTTCTACTACACTGCTTTTCTCTACCTGCATCAGTGTCTTCCTGCACCCCTTCCTTACGCTTTATGTTCTTCTGCCTTTTATGCTCTGTGCGCCATGTCCCTTCTATGCACCATTCCTCTTCTGTTCATTTCAGCTGCTGCACTCTTCCTCCTTCTACACACCTGAATCACTCTCAACAGCCACACTCATCTCTTCTTTGTTCTGCATTCTTATAGTCTCTATGCACCTTGTGCATACTATATGCGCAATCCTTCGGTATGCTCTACACCCTGCCATTTTTCTCCACATCGGGATATTCACTACCACTCCACATTGCCACCGCTTCACTCCCTCGAGCATCAACACACTCTCTGTTTTCTGCATGTTCTCCTCATGTCAAGTCCTCTTCTTGATCATCATGTTAATTCCTCATCTTTTCTAGCGGTTATACCCATGCATTCATCATCACTGGCTGTTATGCTGAGATTCCTTAGCCTGTCTAGTAGTCGAGACTCTTCGTCTTCTCTATTATAGTCGAGCTCATCCTCTCTATTGCAGTTACAGGCTTCAACGCTCTTCCATCTATCAATTGCCTCTATGAACAATCTTCATTCCATTGGCAGATGCCTTGAGACTCTTCAGCTCCTCTGGCAATCACACTGAGGCCTCTTTGATTGTTTGTGCAGAAACAATCAGTGGTTTCTGGCAGTTACACTATGAACCTCTTGAGCCTTATGCCTTTGGCACCTTTCACCTTTCCTTTCACATGTGGCCTCAGGCGGTGACCACACGCCTGTTAAGAAGTCGCTTTCGTGATTCGCATTTCGATAATTCTTGTTGTGAGGCATATCGACTCTCCAAGTCACGATCTCCGAAATGGAGATTAGCTTCATGCTAGCTCCTCCCTTGAGCCTTCGTCGATGTAACCATAGGTTATGACCAGGGGCCAATTCTGAACATGGATTTCGCATTTCGCGTTTCAAGGATTCTGTGAAGAGTCATCTCGACTCTCCATGTCCCAAACTCTGAAATGGAGCTTGTCTCTCCGATCTCTTCTCTACAGCTCTTCGACGATGTGACCACCGGCGGTGACCAAGCGCTTATCCATAAAGCGCTTTCACAATTTCGCATTTCAGCATTCCTATGATGAAGGGTCTCAACACTCCAGGTCACGATCACCGAAATGGAGCTTGGTTGCACTAGCTCATTCCTCCATCTTCCATAGATGTGACCACAGCCTTATTCGAAAATGAATTTCGGCGTTTTGGCATTTCTGTGATGAAGTGTTTCAACACTCCAAGTCACAAACCCCGAAATGGAGCCAGATCAATGGTCTACAAGACTTCATAATCTGATCCCTTCTTTTTTTAATCGAACGACTGACGGGATTTCAACATTTTTCCCTTCGAGTCATCGTGACTCCAACATTATAAAATTCATGATCACAAAATCTCTGAAGAGTTCAGACAATTCACATAACCCACTGAGATGGACGGTTGACGGGATTTCAGAGTTTTGCCTTTCGGGTTTTCGAGACTCACAATAGTCCGTTTCGACATTTCAGAGTTCGAGACTTCATGATGGTGGAGTTTCTTCTTGCTATGTAAAACCCCGAAATAGAAAGTTCCGATGTGACATAAACCTGTTGACGTCACACGTGGATTGACACGTGCCAAATAGTTGCCACGTGTCACTCTGATTCATGACTTACATGTGCCTAAAATGTTGAATCAGCTTGACACTTGTCATTTCCTGATTGTGCCACGTGTCCTTAGCTGACGTGGTTTTATAACATGGTTTGTTGATGTGCCTTGTTTCAGGATTTCGGGGTTCGCTACTTCAAAGGTTAAAGTTCCTTTGATCTTTGATTTCCCAGTCTGTGAAACTCCGAAATGGAGTCTTTGTTGATGTGCCTGTTTCAAGATTTCAGATTTTCGCATTTTGCAACTTCGGGACTCTTGTGATGAAGAGTCTCGAATCTTGACTCATCCAACTCCCGGTATATGAAACTCTAAAATGGAGTCAGATCAACGGTCCACAATCTTGATGATTCAACGGTCCAGATCTTTTCGTGATTTCGCATATCGCGAGTTCCTGCCATGAGTTGCTTCCTTGACTCCTCCAACTCCCGGTATCCAAAAATCCTAAACATTGTGGTTTCGCATTTCGTGATTTCATCATTCTTATCGTGAGTTTCCTTGACACCTCCAACTCCCGGTATCCGAAACTCCGAAATGGAGATTAAGTCGTGGTTTCGCATTTCACAATTTTCTGTCGTGAGTTGCTTCCTTGACTCTTGGAGTTTACACTTCTGAATGGGATCCAACGATCACTTGTTGAACTTTCCATTGCCATGCCATTATCCCTGCGCTGTTGGTCATGATCTTTGCCATCAATGACAAACACGCATACTCTGCACTATCTCTTCTGATCTTATCAAGCTTGCTCTGCTGCGTCTTCCCAAAATACTTCTGGTGCCCGCCTAACACATTCTTCTTGTACTTAAGCCATCGTCGTTGTTGTACTTTCCATCAATGACAAGAATATGCTGCCTATAAAATATGCCAACAAAAAGATTGATAAAGGAGAAAGAAAAACAAACAAAAATTAACGCAGTCTTGTTGCATATCTTGTCCGACATACAGAGGCAACTATATTACGAACCCGCAACTAGTCATGTGGACCGAAGACATAAGAAGAGAAGTCAAATTCCACCTGAGATCCGAAAACATGAATCCATAAGTGACCGCACTGTGAGAAGCACCTCGAAGAAGTCCCAACCGGGAGGCAAGGCAAGGGACACTCATCAGTAGAGTCCTCTAGAAATGAAGCTGGCAAATCCGAAGGATCTTCTAGTAGCAGAGCAAGCTCACATTCTCAAAGGAAAGGAAAGAAGCGGAAGCGTTCCAAAAATCATGATCTTGAAGAATTCAAGAAATCCAAAACACCCTCTTTCGATGGAGATATTAGGAAGGGAGAAGAGGTTGAAGTTTGGTTCCTTGGTTTAAAGAAATAATTTAGAGTCCATGACTACTCTGAAAACTTGAAGGCTTGAATAGCCATCTTTAACCTGAATGGAAAGGATTCCATTTGGTGGGAAGACCTTAGGAATGTGAAAGGAGTCCATGATAAGGACTTGTCATGGAAATAGTTTGAGAAATACTTCAAGAAGCAGTATCTGTCAGAGAAATACATGGATGGGAAGACTAAGGAATTCTATGAACTGAGGTTGGGGCAGCTCACCATAGATGAATTTGTCAATAAATTCCTTGAACTACTGAGGTATGTACCCTACATAAAAGATGAAAAAGTAAAAATGTAGTGGTTCATTAGTGGGTTACCTCAGACCTATCGGGATAGGATTGATTTCGATGAACCAAATACCTTAGAATAAACTATCTAGAAGGCGAATTATTGCTATGAACAGTTTGGGAGTAAGACAAGACCTCACAAGGACCGGAATAAGAGGAGTAGTTCAAGATTCCAGAAGAAGGGGTTTAAATCCTCAAGATTTAAGAATTATGGAAAATATTCTAGAAGGATCCTTCCTACTAGAAGTGTATATCAGAAAAATTTCCCCTCTCAAAGTGGAAATAAACCTTTTAAGACAGTCCCAGAAAAGACTGATAACCTAAAGAAGGAACCCTTAAAATGTTGGGGTTGTGGAGAAGATCATCGATTGAGGGACTGCCCACATAGACAACAGAACAGTAAGAGAGTCTACGATATCCAATAAGCTACCACCATCAATGATGTGGCTAGGAGCATGCCACGAATCTATGCATCCTTGGACAATAATCAAGCCGACCACCAATCTTCAGTAGTGGAGTTGGAAGGTATGTTCGCCAACCATCTAGTTTCTATTTTAATTGACCTAGGTTCTAATTTGAATTATGTGTTCCCTCATACTGTTGATAAGTGTAAACTGCAACCAATTAGACATGTTAAACCATGGTTGGTGTGATTAGCCACTGGGACCAAAAGAAAGGTGGCAGAGGTCATACAATCCTGTCAATTCATCATGGGTGGATTGCCCACCCAAGCGACCCTTAACATAATTCCCCTGATATCTTATGACTTGTTGATTGGTATGGATTGGTTTGATTCTTATAAAACTAAATTGGACTTTTATCATAAAACTTTAGAATGTGTAAATGAAGAAGGGAGAAAAACGACCCTCCAAGGGATTCAGAAGCATGTCTTAGTGAGACAAATATCAACGCTTCAAATGAAAAAGTATTGTAGAAAGGGGCGTTCCTTATATACCATACAAGTACTGAAATATTTTGAGAATGACAAACCAAACCTAGAGGACCACCCCATATTAAGAGAATACAAGGACATGTTCCCAGAAGAGGTACCAGGTTTACCTCCGAGAAGGGATATCGACTTCTCAATAAAACTTACACTAGGAGCGGTACCAGCATCTAGAATGCCATATAGAATGAGAACGCTAGAGCCGGTTGAGCTCAAGATACATCTAAAGGAGATGATGGAAAAAGGCTACATCTAACCCAGTTTATATCCATGGGGAGCGCCTGTCTTGTTTGTGAAAAGTAAAGATGGCACACTCTGACTATGCATAGATTATAGACAACTCAATAAGACAACCATAAAGAATAAGTACCCCTTACCAGGAATCGATGACATGTTCGATCAATTGGGAGGTGCTTCCATCTTCTCGAAGATCAAATTAAGGTCTAGATACCACCAAGTCCGGATTAAGGATAAATACATCCACAAAACAACCTTCAGGACGAGGTATGGCCACTATGAATTCGTGGTGGTGCCATTTGGGTTAACCAATGCCACTACCACCTTTATGTGCTTGATGAATAATGTACTCAGCAAATTCCTGGACAAATTTGTATTGGTTTTCATTGATGATATCCTAATCTACTCCAAGAACATGGAGGAGCACGAAGAACATCTTAGACTCGTACTTCAAGTACTGAGAGAGCATCATCTCTATGCTAAGTTTAGCAAGTGCGATTTCTTTCAGAAGCAAGTCCATTACTTAGGCCATGTCATATCTAAGGAAGGGGTGGGAGTAGACCCCAACAAGATCAGATCTATTATGGAATGGCCTACCCTGAAGGATGTATCCGATATCAGATCCTTCATGGGCTTAGCAGGATACTATAGAAGGTTCATAAAAGGGTTTTCCAATATTGGTTGTCCAATCACTGCCCTTCAGAAAAAGGGAATTAAATTTATTTGGACATCAAAATTTGAAGAAAGATTTCAGGAACTGAAATACCTCTTGACCCATGCACCCATGCTAAATATTGCAGACCCGGATAAGGATTTCCTCGTGTGTACATATGCCTGCAAGGAAGGAATCGGAGGAATCCTTATGCAAAATGGATGTGTAATTTTCTACGTGTCTAGGAAATTAATGAGCATGAGATCAATTATGTGACCCATGACCTAGAGTTGGCTACCATAGTACATGCTTTAAAAATGTGGAGGCACTACTTCCTGGGTAGGAGATTTGTGCTTATGATAGACCATTGTGGATTGAGACACCTATTTGATCAACCAAAACTCAATGCCAGGCAAGCTAGGTGGATGGCTCTCCTAAGTGAATTCGATTTCGAAATCAAACACATAAAAGGAAAGGAAAATAGGGTGGTTGATGCCCTTAGAAGAAGTATAAAAACGATTCATCTAGAAATATTAAGCACCTGTGAAACGGATGTCAAGGAAAGAGTCAGAAATGCACAAGAGACAGATGTATTTTTCAAGACCGTGACTTCATACCTAAGGTAAGAGCCTACAGGGATAAAGTATGAAGGCTACCAGATGCTCGAGGAAGGGTTGTTGACTTACAGAAATAGATTGTATATTCCAAACTGTGACGACTTGAAGAGGTTCATAATGAATGAACTACATAAGAGACCATATACTAGTCACCTAGGATATCAAAAGATGATCACAACCACTAGGAAACAATTCTATTGGCTTGGATTGAAGAAAGATATAGCTAACTATTTAGCTAAGTGCCTAGAATGCCAACAAGTTAAGGCAGAACACGACATCCAGCAGGATTGTTACAGCCCCTACCGATCCCAGAATGGAAATGGGAAACCATCTCCATGGACTTCATCACCGGATTACCAAAGTCGACCAAGCAAAATGATGCCATCATGGTTGTGGTGGACAAACTGAGTAAGTTTGCTCATTTCATTCCTGTCAAATCAACTTGCAAGGCCATAGATATTGCCAACATCTTCAAGAAGGAGATATTTAGACTGCATGGCATGCCCAAGGAAATTGTATCTGACTGAGATACCAAATTCACTTCAAGCTTTTGGAAATCCCTAATGGTTGGTTTTAAGACAAAATTTTTGTTCAACACAACTTATCACCCTCAAACTGATGGATGGACAGAAAGAGTGAACCAAATAGTAGAAGACATGCTAAGGATGGATGTAATGCATCAGCCTAAGAAGTGGGAAGACTACCTACCATTGGTAGAGTTTTCCTACAACAAAAGTTATCAGGAATCCTTGAAGATGAGCCCTTTTGAAGCCCTCTATGGTAGATAGTGCAAGATTCCAATCAGTTGGAGTAATGCAGTGGATAGAATTACAATCGAACCCAACATGCTAAAATAAATGGAACAACAAGTGGTTTAGATAAGACAAAATCTAAAGATTTCTTGGGATAGACAAAAAAGTTACGTCGACAGAAAGAGGACTCCCAAAGAGTTCAATACCGAAGACCATGTCTATCTCCGAGTTAGACCTAGGAAGAGTTCCTTAAGAATGGGAGAATGTGACAAATTGGCACCTCGATATTGTGGACCCTTTGAAGTCTTAGATAGAGTGGGACCTGCATCCTATAGGCTATCACTCCCTCCCACTATAAAGGCACATAATGTTTTTCATGTTTCATTATTAAAGAAATATGTACATGTTGTTAATCATGTAATTGACTGGTTTATGATCCAGGTGGAGTCGGAGGGAGAATTCCTGCCAGAACCCCAATGCATATTTGACATGAAGGAAACCTCACTCAAGAACCGAACCATTGCACAGGTCAAGGTGCAGTGGAAACACTTTAGCCCAGATGAGGCTACGTGGGAAATGGAGGATGCATGAGATATGCATATCTAATTTTGTTTACTCCTGTACATACATGTCATGTTGACATGTAGAACATCAAGGACAATGTTCCTTTAAGGGGGATGGAATTGTAACACCCTATTTCCCCTAGTCTGTATATATAACTATATTTTCCAAGGAACTATGGCAAACCTAAAAGTGTGAATGTTTTATTTGATGGACCTTTGTACAAAAGGTCAATTAATGTAAATTATGTTATTTTAATAGAAAATTGTTACGTGTTGCATGACTACTGAAAGAGGGGATGTGCTAAGAGAAAACCACGAATGTTATGAAAGGTGGTATAGGGGACCCAAAATGGTTGCGTTAACCTCCACAAAACCAGTACCATGCTAGAATTAATTGCTCAGATCATATCAACCCTATGACCCAGGAATGAATTACAGTCGGGTTGGTAGGTGGGAAGACCTCCTCAAGATTTAATGAGGGAACGGGGAAGACTTCCCATCCGTAAGGCTTCCAGACCTCACCATAGACTGGGAATTCGAGCCACACACAATCTTGCTAAGGAAGGCAAGGAAGAAAGTGTGGTGGGTAGAGGAAGACCTGCAGAAAAATGCAGACACGAGAGAGGAAACTCTCGGGTCCGAGGAAGGACTGAAAGAGGAATAGTGAGTTCTGATCATAGAAAATAGAGATTGAACCAGGAGAAGGAGAGTAACCTTCATCCTTATCTATTTCTGTATTGGGAGAAGGAGAGTAACCTTCATCCCTAACTTTTTTTCAGATGGAAGTAAGAGATTGAATATCAAAGCATTGTGGCTTAAGCTCGGGGGTGGCCAGTGATAAATCCATTGGGAGTGACTGAGCCTATGGTTGGGTGGAAATGAGCACCCCTTTCAACAGTCGCATCACAATCTATGGTTCTGATAAGTGTTTTCTTGCCTTATGCTTTGAATTGTAAATAATGGATGCATGCAAGTATTTACATGTCTATAAAGGGTTCTTTCTCTGTATTAAATGATTAAGTTATGAGTATGTGTTTGTTCCCTTGAGAACCTATATTTCTGCTTGAATTTCCATACGTCCCAATTTAATCACTCAAAGGCACTTTACCCAAGAATTTACATCATCATTCTAGAGTCAGAGCAAGCCTCTGGGCATAGCTACCATTTTGGTAACCTCACAAGTTACTTTTCCTTGATTCAGAGCTTAAAGCTCTACGAGTTAGGAAGGTGTTCCCTTCAGACCAGTAGTCTAGGAGACTCTAAACTTGCACCTATTCCCTTAACCAAAAACCCGACTAAGAGCGGGGATTATAGCCCAGAAGTTATATGAAGATCCACGTGACTTGGGTCTAGGAACCTTGGAGCTAGAGGCCCCGAGATGTCAAATTGCACAATATTCAAGTTGAACCCTGCAATTGTTATGAATCGTCAATCTATGAACAGAGATCGAGGGTGGGGAATCAATGCAGAGCACGAAGGTGAAAATAGAGGACACGCTAGTTCACGGCCCGCAATTCACCCTTGTCGCTGATCTCAATGGGTTTGAAGATCAACGATCCCGGTTAGACTAGAATCGAGCAAGCAGTTTCCAGATTGTGGAGGTTGAACTCTCAGGTAAAGACTACGCATGTTGGGGCCCCACAATTTCTGTGAATCGTTGATCATCGTTGACCTCCGATCTGAGTTTGATGCAATCCCTGAAATGCAAGGAGTGCGTGGAACGACGAAATCTTCAAGCAGATCAAGCTCAGAAGAGATAGTGTTTTCAGGAGTGCAGAAGAAATTCAAGAGACGGGCCCATAGGAGGAGCAAAGGTCAAATCCTTTGAGCACTTAGAAAATCTTCTAAATCGAAGTAACTCATAAGATCAGGAGGAGGAGCGAAAGTGGCCATTGGATCACAACGCCAAGGATTGACAACCGTCTAATCTAATCAAGGTGCATGAACCTTAACACTTGGCACATGCAGGAGAAGGGGACTTACCAAAGTTCCGAAGTCCCAGATTAATTTGAGGTCGTCCATCACCAGGAGGTGAATCTGGACCACCAGATCCAGAGGGATACATGGCGACAGATCACAGACTTCGGAGAAATATGTTTGAGGGATTTCAGTTGAAATTTGAGATTCTTGAACCTCGAAGACCCGAAGTGAATTTGGACCGCCAGATCCAGAGGGACACATGGCGAAAGATCATGGACTCCGAGTAAATATATTCAAGATTTTTCAGTTGAGATTTGAGACTCCCAAAGCACGAAGATCAGGAGATCCAAAGCAAATCACAATCGTCATATCGTCCGAAGTAGATCTTAGTCATCAGATTGTCTGAAGTAAATCTCCAGTGTCGGATCATCCGAAGTCAATCTGGACCGTCTAATCCAAAAGGGATGTGGCGTGAATATGTGGATTCCGGATAAAATCCTGAAGTAATTCATAGATGTCAGGTTAAGAAGGGACGTGGTGTGAATCTATGGACTTTGGATAAAGTCCCGAAGTAATTCATAGTCGTCAGATTAAGAAGGGACGTGGCGTGAATCTATGGACTCTAGGTAAAGTCTTGAAGTAATTCATAGTCGTCAGATCTAGAGGAGACGTGGCGTAAATCTGTGAACTCCATGTAAAGACCCGAAGCAATCCCCGATTTTCAGATCCAGAAGATAGGTGGCACAAATCTATGGACTCTGGGTAAAGACCTGAAGTAATATTTTATCATCAGATCAAGTGGACATGCGTCAGTGTATTATAGCCTTCAGATAAAATCCATTGGGAAAAAAAGGGTGAAGTTTGAGATTTGAAATCTCAGAAGTCCGGAGACCCGAAGAGATCTTGACCGTTGATCGAGAAGAGGGCCACAGGATCATTGATCGAGAAGAGGGCCATAGGACCATTGATCTAGTTGAAATTTGAAACACCCGAAGTAGAAGCAGGGCCATTGATTTAGGAGGACAGGTGTCCGCAGATCGTCAACTCTGGAAGATTGATGTATGGAGGAAAGCAGGATTTCAGATTTGAAAAGTATGATGTTCGGAATCACGAAGGAGATCACATATGTTGATTTAAGAGGGGAAGATCTGGTCCGTGGATTTGAAAAGGGTAGATCTGAACCATTAGTTCAGAGAGTACCGTTAAGATTGGGAGATCGACGGTCCCGTAGCATTGCGGGGATTGGAGGTGCGCTAACTTTAAAAAGTTGAGGGCGGGTTGTAATCCAAACCCCAGTTTTGGAGAAAGGACAAGTGGAGGCTCGAGGAGAATTGTGGGCCGAAGTAGTTTGGTTTCAAACCTCCTTTGGTCGTGCCCGCAACTATGTGTTTGTGAGAGGCCATTACCCAAGGTCACATTTGAGGAGGTAAGAGAAAAGGGGCTAACACCAACTACGACACTTTGATGAAGCGTGAAGGAGAAGGTTGCGGGTATCATAAGACCTGCACCAGAAGGCGGAAGGGCCTATGCTTGATTAAGAGGTGAGACTATCAAGGTCTCTAAGTCTTTCTTGACTTAGAGAATCGGAGAACCTTGACCGGAGGATCGGGCTGAGTCCCGAACTTCCAAAATTAGGAATCGTAGAGGGAAATGATCTGTTCCTGTAAGGAGGACAATTTTTTTTTATTTTTGCCCCATCATGTGTGTGGTACAAAATGGGAGGACCCTTTTGAGGTACATCCAATATTTTTAGTCATCCCAATGTGAGATTTTGGGTCGATATTGGGGTCTTCTATTGAATTAAATCACCCTTGAACTGGTTGAGGCCCGACCAAATTCATAATGCATTGTTTTCGCATCCGCATAGGTTTCTTCATTCACAGTCGTGCGAATCGAGCACTGTTCACATTTGGAGTTCTTTTGACCCACGCAGATGTGTGCACACTAGATTTGTTGGAAGTGTGCCCAACTTTATGGGTTTTCTGCATAGTTTTGGTAATCTTGTTAGAGTTGATTCTATCAATGTTGGGAGTATGTTGTATCTGTGTTGGTTGTTTCTTCATCGATTGTCTGTATTTCTATGAGCAATTTTTGGTGATAATAGATTCCCCATGATGTGTGAGGTTATGAGCATACGTATAGCTAAAATACATCAATGTTTCTTTTTCTAACATTACCATAGAATAGGAGAGTTGTAACAACTTCCTAGAGGAACTGTGAGAGCAATCTGTTGAAGAAAAAGGGGATTAGAAATGAGACTCATAGTCTCCAAAAAAATGAAATCAAAAGTTGTGTAAACATGAGGCAGGCATGTCCCATGCTCATGTCATGAAACCATAAATGAAATGATGGAAACCAAATATTATTGATGAAGTAGATGTCTGCAGCACCCTCAGGGGTGTCAAACAATGGCAGATGACGGTTCTGATTACTGAATAGGATATGAATCGATGTATGAATAACTTGGAGGTAATGTTGGCCTAGCAAATTCAGAGGTCTTCAACAATTATTAAGAACTACAATGATCACATAGTAAGACCCACCGTAACATGAAAATTGGTTGTGTTCGAATGTCATGGGGGTCAACGACATCAGAAAGAAATGAGGACTCTTTCAGTGTTGCCTGAGACTACTCAGTAATAGGGGACTAGTAGCCAAGATATTGTCATATCCCTGGACACTTGTGTTGGTGTCGACATGGAAGGGGCACGACTATAAGAAGCAAAGTTCTTCTCGACATCGATTTGATCAAACGGGTATTGAGAGATGAATGGAGGAGGGGAAGCATGAAATGGTGATATGAATGAAATTCAACAGATATGGGACTCGACGACCACCCTTGTTTGGGGGAAAGTGGAATGATGGCAACAACTGTAAAACACAATCTGGTTTCAAGGGGATGACCGGATATTGGGGTAACTGTGTTGAATGGGTGAGATTGCAAATGAGTGGATGATAGGACAAAATACATATCGTTGGGACAAGTGTGTCAATGGTAGTCAGTATTTGGGCTATGATGTGAATATCTTTGCAAATATGGAAGGGGAATGCCCCAATCAAGGGCAACATGGGTTTTTGTGTGCCAAGGAAAAAGACGCCATTGGTTGCAATGGAAAAAAATCTACTTTACTTGCTGGAATTGGAAATGTTCTTTATACTGTTACAAAATAAATAAAGAATGATTGGATTGAAAGTACACATATAGAAATGAATTCCCTAGTGAAGTATGGTTTGGGCTTGTGGGTCGCAAGTAGGGGAATGTAATGGATGGAGGGTGTGGGGCCCATTGGTGAATTTTTGTACGAGATAGGTGAATGGAGGATGAACTTGGAAAGAGTTAATTGATGTTGGATGATATGGAGGGTTAATGATAATGCGGAGGTGCATTTAATGTAACCAAAAAACATGATGTGGGAGTCCATAATGGGGTGGTTAGCATGATGATGAGGAAGAAGTATGAGGTTCTTAATCTCGGGTGTAATACTACCAAGACTCCCAATCCTAATGGATAGAACAACGTGAGTGTCAATATGCCAAGGGGTAAATGTATGTGGGATAACTCATGGAGGTGAGAAGGCTACCAGTTGATAGTACCTGAACGAAATTTTGGTGATGGTACCGCAGAGATGGGTGTAGAGATCCTAAGGGTAAATGTCGAGGGGTATAACTTGGATATGCAATTATTTGCAGTGGACGTGAGTGCATGCCAGTTTTGAACATATATCTGAAGGGGCCATAGGGTGGTCGAGACTGAAGTGATGATTGGTGCACATGATAAGTACATGTACATACAAAAACCAAATACTCGACGTGAAAAACATCTTATAAAAAAAAACCTATGATAGTTATTTCATGATTAATAGAAAAGAAATATGCATACTTGATTCTGGGGCACCGAAAGGGGTCCCTGGGGTTGTATGAAAAAATGGAGAATAGAGGATGTTGATCTGTAGATGGTAGAATCGAGATATCGATGCTGCAAACAGTGTGAGAAATGGAGCTTTTGAGCTTTTGAATGAGGGAGTTAAACATTGGGAAAGGGGCATATATATGGGTGTGGGGCCCATAATACCTCCTCACTTGTACTTGTGCGAGTTAAGCTCTTAAAGATGATTTGTATGCATTTTAGAGCAATACAAGGGTATGAGGACTCAGAACCATCTTGCGAGAGAGCTAGGTAAGATTCTAGAATCTCCTGCACAATTCAGATTTATTTTGGGTGGGATTCGGGGTTGTACAGATGGTTGTACGATCATTTTTGTGGCTGGGTAGGAGGGTTTGCTCGAGAAATTGCTTCTCTTATGTGCACTTGTGTGAAGGATTAATTGTGAAATTTGTGCACATGTGCACGAATATGGTGATACTACCCGCGCACAAATGCATGGATAGGAGGGTAATGACCATGGGGACGTGTGCGGCGAGTGGGAAGACAGTCACACAATATGTGCGCAGTTGTCTGGAAAAAAATTGTGAAAATGAGTGATCTTGTTTGGTAGATATTCATGCACATGGGCATGGATTTTTGGCTAGTAGTCGTACAGTGGGTGTGCGGTTGTTGTTGCAGGATATGTGTGGAATCCACACGTCTGTCAGAGTGATAGTCATGCGAAAGTGTGAGACTATAGAGGGAGTAGTCACGCAAGGGGGAAATTAGGCATTTGTTGATTTTTTAAGTTTTTTGGAAGATGAATGCTTACTCATTTTTTATTAGATTGGATGCAAATCGTTAGTATGTCGATCGATATGCGAGAGAGAGATAAATATTCCCTATAGGGGGTCGTGGGGAATGATCATGAGATTCGACAACGACTGGCACGGGCATGCCTATTAAGATTCTTTGATTTATCATTGATCGAGTCTCGAGACGTGCTCTTGGAGTTTATTATTAGGATGTGGAGACCAGAGCGACTGTTGTTTGAGGTGCGCGCCCATGATCTCCGCATTACGGTGGATGTGGATATCTATTTTTTGACTGGGCTCCCATTCTGAGAGACATAGTTGGTACTTCAACCATGGATTCCACCAGGGGTGGAGGTGTTAGTGATGGTTGCAAGGCATTGTTTAGGGAAAGTCATAATGAGTGGAGGATTGATCAACATAGTTGTGATCAATTCTTTAGAGACCCAGGTATTTTGTGTGATGATCGTTAGGATTTTTGGGTCCCTGGGGACCCAACGTATCTTAGAGGTGCACTTGGCGATTATGGAGAGGCCGATGTAGGGTAATATGCATATGTGGGCTTGTTTGATGCACACCTCCATGTTGGCACAGCTAGATAGATGTGTCGCTTCCATGAGTGGTGATTTTTCTTTTAACTATCTATTGTGTGCCTTTTTCTTAGAAAGGGTGATTCTCTTGTGGTCGAAGATGATATTAGATCCACCTCTATTGTGTGATCCTTGTTTGATGATATGGGAGGGAATTATTTCACACCCATGTTTGAGGGGGTTTAGAGGCAGACCTCACAGGTTATCTATGAATTGACGTACTTCGGGATTGACTTTCTTCATCACCCAGATATTGTTAGCTTTTTAGCTCGGGAGGTACTCCACATGTTTTGTCTTGTATGTGGATGTTACCTTAATATTTACACTATTAGGCACTTAACTTTGTAATAGTTTTTATAAAGTTGTTTTAAGTGGTTCTTTTATTAAAGTGACTTTTTAATAAAGTGTACCTTCTAATTTTTAAAGTGATTTTATTTTCATAAATCACTTATGTAATAAAGTGAAATCACTTTAATATTTCAAGTGATTCATTTTGGAGGGAATGGATCATGACCCTTGATATTGAAAAAGGCAAGATCTAATCTTAGCCTTTGAATTTAGGGTTGGGGAAGGTGAAAAGACACTTTGGAGGGAAGATGTCATTTTCAGATTATAAAAGAATGTATTGGGTAGTGTGCAAGACATGTTGAGAAGACATCGAGAAGAGATTGAGAGAGATTTTCTAAGTATGCTTGAGAGAGGAAAGTGAGCAGCAAAGAGGGCATGTTTTCCAAGGAAGGAGGGCACAAATC
>ML829185.1:37732-49587 GCA_009831015.1 Picea engelmannii | reverse complement strand
ATTTTATTAAGATTTTTGTAAGTGGAGGAGGACAAAAGGTTGAGTAATTTAGATTCATAATGGATTGTATTCATAATGACAGTGGCATTACCTTTGTCATCTTTGAGGATAAGGATATCATGGTTATCATTAAGTTGACAAATTTAAGTTGACAAATGGAGGAGATTTGTTCTTTAGTAAGGTTAGTTTTATTCTAATATATATATATATATATATTGACTTATTTAAATTTAGCTCCAAGGTTTATTTTTCCCACATTTTTTTCCATTTATCTTATAAATTCAACGACTAATTCTTTCTCTACTTAATTTTTATTTATAATTTTTCTCATCATCTTTAAATAATTTATACTCAACACTCTATTCCAACATCACTCTATTCCAACATAAGAGTTTTTTATGTCCCTGATGATGGGTGAAATGTCCACTTGGAGTGTCCACTTAAAACATCAAACGTTTCGTAGAAACCTTGCACATAGTGTTTTTTCAGATTTTTTTTTATCATTATGAATAACTATGGAAATTTACACACTCAAACACAATGTTTTATTGAGATATTGAAAGAAGTAATTTAATGAATAGAAATATTACATTAATCACTTTAAAATATGATATGAATATACGCTGTAACTTATGTTATACTATTCAACTTAGTGTATGAGTATCATTACGTACTAAATACCTTGTCCAAGAAACTCTAAAAAAATAAAAAATATCCAAAACACATGGAGTATCTATTTATTATCTCTCTTATGTGTAAAATCATATTACCAAACTGTATAGTAACTTATCTTATTTTTTACATTCTCTAAATAGTAAAATAGTGTTAATCTAAGCTAATATAAGCATTGAGATAAATATTATAGGGTGGTTTCTGAACGTCCTTTAGAGATTGGAACCAATACATTTACTCTTCTTCATGCAACTCCTAAATATGAACATCATCAATACATTTATGTTGTCCCTCTGGATATACCCGTTTTCTAGACGAGGAGCCCACCATGCCTCCAGTTTCTCTTTTTCTTTCCCATTTTCATGCAGAAACAATTATCTGTCATGTTGTCGCCATGATAATCATCATCCTCATGGGTGTAAACGACTTTGTTAATATCCACGGAAGCCTTTCCATGCGATTTATGTCCGAAGCCTGGATATCCACCGAAGTTATGATCCAATTATTGTTATATGTTTATCATATCACAAAGAAATTAAAAGGATTGTGCTATAGAGCAAGGTATATAGTTGTTGAACAATAATTTTCTATAATCGGTATATGCATATCTTACCTAGAAGTCAAGGAAATCCGGGAAGTGGGTGTGGGGATATGGTAGAGAACACGCAATAGTGGGTATGGTAGAAAAGACAAATGTAAGGGGATCAAAATGAAAGAGCGAGCTTTACGAATTTAAATTTCATATTTCAAATGGAAATGTGCGTTTTGTCATCGAATCCTACAGACTTCCCAAATCGCATGGATACATATTATATAGAATGCTTGCAGGAGGACATGAGTTTGATAGTATGTGTAGACGACGACGACTTAGTTTCTCGGTGAGGGTTATTTGTTGTTGAGGTTTCATGTCATCCATGGCTCATGGGTGCCATGGTCATGGGAACGCATATGAAATTGGGAAACCCAATCATTGTCTTAGTCCAACGATTGGGTTGTTGCATGATGGATAATATCTTTCAACATTTAGTCAACTCATATATTGTGCATTACAAAAACTTACGTAACATTTAGTAATTAATATATAGTGAAGTAAAGACATGGCCATTCTTTAGTCAAGTAATATGCATCATGCATTAATTCAATCATTGATAGTGTGTCTTTTCCAACCTATTCGTTGGATGGTGAATAGTGTAGTATCCAAAGGACAGAAGCAGATGGTACACAACCAATGATTAGCCCACTTCATGGTGCATAATTTTCTATTCTCGATGGAAAAAAATATGCATGATGCACTAAGCCAATGATTGGTGTGTACAATATTTCTTCTCGCCATTGTATATCACACTATTCACCATCCAACGGACATGATGGAAAGGGAAAATTCCTAACAATTGGCTTAGTGTTTGGTGCATATCACTCGTCATTTTTTACACAATGGTACCTACTACTAATCATTATCAAATAGAATTGTTTAGAGTTCTAATTTAAATTATGAACTTGGTTTCTAGCCTATCCCCTATGTACTAATACACACTACAATATAGACACTTACATAGCCTTTAGTAATGAATATATGTTGTATCAAAGGCACTTATGTAAGCGAACCTTGAGTGCAGAGGACAAACCATATCCACTATGCAATAAGCCAATGATTGACCTGAGAGAAAATTTATATTTTAACTTGAAGTACATCCATGCATAGATGAGGCATTGTGGATGCATGATAATATGCATGAAGCATGATCCCATGACTTTCGAGCTCCATCAAATCAATAATATATATTTGCGACAAAGCCCTCTCCTTGTTCGTCATATGACATAGTTGTTCCTTAGGATTGAGGAGATCTCATGTAGGCATTATGTTGCTAGCACCCCCTGCAGACTTTGATGGAAGTTTAAATTGAATGCACTGCATTCAATTCTGATGTGTCCCTTGCCATCCCCAACCTAGAAAAGGGATTAACATGAACTAGACTTTGAGCGTGAACTAGACTACAAACTGGATTTTCTAGGAATTATGAAAAGAAGAAACACGTTGGGATGAGCATGAACTCTAACGACATAGTGAAGGAATTGAAACAATATGACAGTATGCCTAATTTGATAGAAAAAAGGTAGTCTGGATGATTGCAAATTGCAAAGAAGCAAACAACCCAACAAATTAGAAAAAATCCAATGTACGCTCACATTTTCCCTTTTCCCTCTTTTCCTTGAAATCCTTTGTAACAATTGTGTAAAACCCTAGATCCTTGAGAGCCCAACATGGCTTGATCTAATCGAGATACATCCTCAATTATTTCCTTGGATCAAAATTCGATTACAACTATGTTGTTAGGGGTACAAGGAGGGGGCTCATCCAAATACCTACACAGTCAATTCGTTGGAGCCTAGAAGTCCAATTCTTGCATTGTCCAAGTCCAATTTCTTCTCATCCCTCACCCAATTTGGGGTTCAAAAGCATCAAGCTGGAATTGAATGTAACACACTCAATTCACACCACCCACAAAGTTTGTAGGAGATGGGAATGAAATGTCTACAGGAGATATCCTCAGTCTCAAGGAACAATTGTGGCATTAGAGGAATGAGGAGGGAGATTGATCTGAAAACAAAGGTATTCCTAATCGATTTACAAGTTATTTTATGTATTTAAATTGCATTTGGAATGAGAATGCGAAATACATAAACATTAAAAATTGCAGAAAAATGAATGAATAAGAATTGTAAAATGAAGAAATGACACAATAGAAAAGAAGATACATACACAAGGTTATTGATGGAGTTCACCCCTCTTGGGCTACATCTATGGGTCTGCCTCCAATGTGAGCGACCGCTTCATTATTGATGTCAAATGTTGAAATTACACAAAAATTTGCTCCCAACCCGCATACAATTATGTCTCAACAAGGCTCTCGCTAAAACCCACTTCTCCAATCTTCTATGCAGGAAATATATTTGCGTTTACATACCAATTCATCTCAAAAAAATCCACCCTCAACAATGGAAAATACCTTTTCTTAAATACCGAAGGGTCATGGCGAAATTTCTTTAAGATCTACTTTAAAATGGATTTGAAATATTTGATCCAATTTGTTAAAATTAGTGCAGCTACAAGAGCCATTCTTCAGGAGGATGGAAAATACCCTAGTTGAGATCTAGGGGCCCCAATACACTCCTCGGGTTATTGGTCTGGGACCAAGCAGTTAGATCCATGGAAAAATACCCTAGTTGCGCCTCGAGTGTATTACTGGGATTCTTGGTCAAGGACCAAAAATTTTGATGGTATAAGTCCCTTGATGTGCTCTACGGCCCTTGGATGTGTTCTAGGGAATCCTTGCTCAGTTCTTGGATTGATCCTTGGTTGTGTACCTTGGTGGATAAGACCCTAGTTATGATCTAGGGCCCCCAAATATGTTCTCGGGTATCCTTTCTGGGACCAGGCAATTTCTTGGTGAAGTACCAAGCTGAGATGATGTGTGAACTTCTCTCTCAGGATGGTCCATGTGACCTAGGAGCAGCTAATAAGAAGAGCATGATCACATCATTGAACCTCCTTGTATGCTGGGATGATAAATCTTATAACTTATATCATGAGACTCATGTGGACAAATCTTCCATTAAATAAGAACATAGCATTTGACTTTGTCTTATTGTTTATTAATGAAACCCCGTTACTTGAGTTATGTTACCCTTGTTTGTTGATCATGTATTGGTTCCTTCCTAAATAAAAGTTCGTCACTTTTATCTTGAAACCCCTCTCATTGACTTGTCTTATTTTCTTGTTGACTTTTTTATTTGCCATTTAATATTTTAAATATTAAAATATTATTTGTTTATTTGTTAGGTATTAAAACTAACCCTAAAGTTATGGAAAGTAATCTAAACTTTCTATCCCTAGCCTACCTACCTAAAACTATAAAAACGAGTGACCTATTCCTCACTTGACACTCACACACTCTCTTAGTCGAGTTTTACACTAAGGTATTTCTGCGACTCTTCTTGATAATGTTTCTAAGTGGTTGTGGATCTTTTGGACATGTTTCTCACCTCCTCCTATGTGTATTTCTAGTCTTCTATAGCCACCGTGGGATTATCCCTTTCAACTATGTTTTGCTTAGCCTATCGCCGATCTGAAAAGGTATTTTCCATCCAGTCGTAAAGGCTTTCCTTGTTGTTGTTGTTGTTCTGGTACCTTCTTTTGTGTCGCCTCGCTTTCTAATTTGATTCCACCCTCATTTTTTGTTGGTGTCGACCTATGTATGCTCCCTCAACTTATCTTCATGCAACCCTAGTACCTTGAACAAGGTTTCATAAACAAGTTATATTTATGGGTCTAACTTGTTACCTGTCGCTGCCACTTCTTGACAGACCCTGCATCAATTATTGTCCCTTCCTCTAAGCTATACAATTAATAAAAATCATTTTTGTTGCACTTAAATTTAATTTAAATTATCAGTAATTAAGTATCGGATGGAGGATCGGATTAAATACCAGATGGAGGACCAGATTAAGTGTCGGATGGAGGGACGGATTGAGGTCTAGAATGAATTTTCAGATTTTTCTGTACACCAAATCTGGGGCAAGGATAGATTTCAGAACTCATTCTTGTTCCATACTTTGGATTTGTGATTTAGCCTCTGGATATTAATTATCTATGGTCAATTAGGATTTGTCTTCCTAAACTTTTAAACGGATTTATAAGTTAGCATCTGAGTGATTATTTGTGTTTTAATAAGACTTGATTTTCTTAATTCTTAAATGGATACATAGGTGGTTGACTTATGTTTGTTACTTATTACGGTTGGCCTTCCCTTAACTCCTCCAATGATTTTTTAAGATAGAAATTACATTCTTACGTATGGTTGAAATAAGATTTAGTCTTCCTTAATACCTTTGAATGGAATTGTAAGTTGACATTGGATTCTTATATTATTGTTGAGTCTTCGCTTGGTTCTTTTAATTGGGTTTACAAGTCAACATCAGGTTCTTTATTTTTATTGTTAAAATAAAACTTGATCTTATTTAATTGTCCTTATATGGATATGCAAGATATCATATAATTTATCTTATCTCATTCTTAATTATGGGTTTGACTTCTTATAGTTTCTTACAATGGAAATGTAAGGTAGTCTTGGAATCTTTCCATCTTTCTTGCTATGATTGAACCCCTTAGTTCATTTAAATGGATATGCAACAATATACATCTTATTAATTTATTAATTGACATTATGATTGATGTTAATTAGTTTTATAAATTGGATGCATAATGCAAGGTAGCATCTAAATTTAATGTAGTGCTTAAGAATATTGATCTTCCAATGGTTCTTTGCAAATGTATATATAATTTTAGCCTTTAGATTCTTGATATATATTCTTAGAAGATATTCCTTAATATGAAGATGCATAGTTGAGTTAGATGAGACTAATATTTATTTATGCTCTTTGGGTTATTATTTTTATGTCAAATCCTCTTACTCATTTACACTCAATGTTGCTTGAAGATTTATTTAGTAGAGTAGATTATTATTTGCACTATGATGAATTAATGGTTAAGTATGTTGGTAATTTTAGTTGAATAGTCGCATATGATTGAATTAATGGGAATTAGATACTTCTTTGTTCCTCGGAATAGTCGGCAGTCCTGAGACCCTAAATTGTCAAAATCAATCGGATGAATCCTGGACTTGAACATTGCTTATGTGTCTTGGAGGTCCTAACCATGCAGTATAGGTTGGGCGGGTAGTTTCCTTTTGATAAATGTTGATTGGTCGATAATGATGTTTCTTTAAGATTAACTTGGTGAATTCACTTATGTATTGATTAATATATGATGTGTTGCCATTAATTATGTTAATGTGTTGAATTGTGTCATTAATAATTATGATAATGTGAGCTTGTGATGCGATTAATTGTGTTGTGATGTTTTAATTTCTTAATGCATTTTTTTTTTACCTATTGTACATCGTTTTTTTCTTTGTAACGACAGGGGCATTACATATGGTATCAAAGCAAGGTTCAACCCCGTGACTTGGGGTCATTATGCCTTCCACTGTATTAAACACTTGATTAACAGATTATTGCTAATTAAATTTGAAATTTGTCCATGCAGGTAATACGGTTAGAGGATGCCATGGAGGTAGACGACATGGTGCTAGGGGAGGAGGTGTGATGCCTCTAGTAGAATCCACGCTAGAGGGGTCTAATCCCCATGGAGAAGAACAAGTCATTGGACAAGAGCATATTGTTGTGGGGGATGTGGTTGGTTTGATGACATCCTTTAAGAGGATGTTAGAGGCCTTGATTAACCAACTAGATAGAAAGGATTCTAGGGCGCATGTACCCAATGAGGGTTCAAAACACACTCTAGCTGGCAATGGTATCATTAATAAAGAGCTTGATAAGGTAAAGTTTCCCAAATTCGCGGGTGCGACAGACGGCTTAGTTGTCGAGGCATGGTTGGAGAACATGACGATGTGCTTTGAGCTTCATGACTACACCTCCAACATGAAGGTTTACATGATGGTCTTTCAATTGAAGGGGAGTGCTCTTTTATGGTGGAAGACACTCCTACCTCAAATAAACAAGACCGTCAAAGACATGTCATGGGAACTATTCAAGGAACATTTCTCGGAGAGGTATTTGTCAAAGGAATTCATTGAGTGTCAACTCAATGAGTTCAACACCTTACGACAAGGTGGTCATATGGTGCCCGAGTATGAGGCTTGATTCATGGAGCTTCTTAAGTATTCTCCCCACTTGAACACGAAGAATCTAAAGGTCAACAAGTTTGTGTTCAACCTTAACTCAACATCCATGTGAAGGTGAGGATCCTAATGCCATAGACATTGAGCGATGCAATCTAGAAGTCCCTCATAGCTGAGGAAGAGTTGACTAGTGGGGGTCAAGGAAGGACTCCTGCAAGACCAACTGGACAGACGACATCAGGTACGCAACAACATCAAACACCAGTCATATAGACATCAGGGTATCGAGATACGTCGAGAGGCTCCACGTTCGGGACACCACGATGATTGACTCCTCAGCAGAGGACTCCCAACAGAGGACCATCACATCAACAACAATGTCACCCACATCAACATCAGTTTAGGCCTGTTCAACATAACTTACCAGGATCTCACGCTGGAAGGCCAACAACTTCTACTTCGAGGACCAGGAGTATTGTATCAAAGACTGTATGCTTGACATGTGGACAACCACATTACGGGCGAGATTGTCTCATTGAGAAGGCCAGGGCGACCGGGTCAACATGACACACTATAGTTGAATATTTGGGCAAGGGACACATGATTCATGCCGAAGTGAATAACTTTCAAGCTGAGTACCAATCCACTATGCTCGAGACATTAGGTACCATCGTTGACCAAACTTCTATTATTTTGATAGATCCCAGTGCTACAGAGAGCTTTATTTCTAGTGCAATGCTGGAAACAATTAATGTAAGGGAAGTCGAATAGGATGAGTTTAGATACATAGAAATGGCTTTGGGTGCCAAACAAAAGGTTGGAGGAAAGGTTACAGACTATAGTATTAACTTCAGAGATTTCATAATGAAGGCCAACCTATACATCATGATCTTAGGATCTTACGACATAATGATCGGTATGGACTAGTTGGAATTGCATGATGCAATACTCAACTGTAAGAAAAAATGGTTAAGTTTTACCGATGACGTGGGGTAGAAAAGAGTGATTATGGGAAGAAACTAGGGAGTGTCCTTGAGGTTCATTTATTCCCTACATCTACAGAAGAGTTTGCACAAAGTATGTAAGTTATATGCAATATTAGCGCTAAAAAACCAGGGCGAGGAAGAAGGATTAGAAAAAAATTTGGTAGTACGAGAGTTTACAGATGTGTTTCCATAAGAGTTAATAGGTTTTCCGCCCAAAAGAGAATTGGAGTTTAGACTCGACTTGAAACTTGGAACTGAACCGATAACAAGAGCACCTTATTGGATGTCAATGCATGAGTTACATGAGTTAAAAATACAACTAAATGAGTTGGTGGACCTGAGAATTATACATCCAATTGTGTCACCTTGGGGTGAGCATGTTATTTTAATAAGAAATAAGGATGGGTCGTGGAGAATTTTTATTGACTACCATCAATTGAACAAGGCGACGATCAAGAACCAGTATCCATTGCCAAGAATAGACGATTTGTTTGATAAAATGAAAGACGCGATGGTGTTTTCAAAGATGAACTTAAGGTTAGTGTATCAATAGTTACAAATTAGAGAGGAGATATTCCTAAGACCGCATTCAAGAAGAGGTTCAAACACTACGAGTTTATTGTTTTACCGTTTGGACTGACAAATGCCTCTGAGGTATTCATGAGTTTGATGAATGGGGTGTTCCATGAATACTTGGACAAGTTTGTTCAAGTATTCATTGATGACATACTGATATATTCTTTAATGAAGGATGAACATGATGAACATTTAAGCTTGGTAATACATTGTTTACAAGAAAACAAATTATGTGGGAAATTGTCGAATTTCTCTTTTTACCAATTGAAGATTCACTACATGGGGCACATTATATCCAGTGAAGGTATAGTTGTGGATCCCGCAAAGTTAGAGGCTATTATGGAATGGCCTGTGCTGACAAACGTACAATAAGTACGCATATTTATGGGTTTAGCAAAATATTACCGACGATACATCGAAGGTTTTTCGAAGATAGAAAATCTGAGAAAATAGATAAACAAGAAGTTTGTATGCACCGAGAAATGCGCGGAAGCATTTCAAGGGCTCAAGGAGATGTTGACGACAATGTCGATACTAAAATCCCCTGACATGGAAAATGAATTCTTGGTATGCATGAATGCATCCAAGGAAGGTTTAGGCAGAGTATTGATGAAAGATAGTCAAGTGATCACTTACATCTCATGGAAATTAAGAAAGCATGAGGATAACTATGCAATGCATTATTTGGAGTTATTGGCCATTGTGTATGCCTTAACAGTGTAGAGAAACTATCTAATTGGATGGAAATTCGAACTAAAACCAGATCATTGTGGATCGCAACACATATTTACATAGAGTGACTTGAACGCATGACAAAGGCATTGGTCATAATTACTCAACGAATAAGATTTTGATATTACTTGCATAAAAGGAATGGTGAACAGAGTGGCATATGCGTTGAGTCAGAGACCATGCATATTCTCGGTGATACCTCTTTAGACAAATATTTGAGAAAATATTGTAACTATACAATTCGAAGATAACTGGTATCAAGAGGTTAAGGAAAATTTCGGACAAGACACCATGATGGTACCAAAGTGTGAAGGTTATACATTGGACAATGACGGATTATTGAGATATAACAACAGAATTTACATAGCGCCTAATAAAGGATTAAGAATTTTGATCCCGAGTGAAGCGCATCGAGGAGTGTACATGGCTCATCTGGGAGTCACGAAGATGAGGGAAGACCTTAAGCCTTTATTCTTTTGGAAAGGAATGAAAGTAGACATAGTTAGCTACGTGGAGAGATGTCTGGAATGTCAGCAAGTGAAATATGAACATAGACATCTAGCAGGATTACTATAGTCGCACGTTATTCCAAAATCGAAATGGGAGGTCATTTCGGTGGAATTTATTGTTGGATTTATGCTCACTACAAGGAGGCACAACTCAATTTTTGTGCTAGTTGACACTCTGATGAAGAGTGCACAATTTATTCCTGTGTGCATGACGTATCAGGCACCAGACTTAGCGAGAGTTTTTATCTGTGAGATTGTGATATTACATGTTGTTCCAAGAAGGATCATATCCGATCGAGGATCGGTGTTTACAGGACTAGTTTGGACTAGTTTCCAAGAGGCTTTGGGAACACAACTGAACTTTTGTACAATGTATCACCCCGAGACAGACGGGAAGAAAGAACGAATGAACCAAATTGTGGAAGATATGTTTCATATGTATGTAATGGACCAACATAAGCGTTGGGAAGAGATTTTTCCACTGGTAGAGTTTGCATACTATTAGCACTCTGTAATTTCTCAGGCAAAAGAAGAAATGGGAAGAGGTAACTACAAAACCACTTTGGAGTCAAGGATCTAGCCCTCCAAGACTCAGAGAGGGATCTCTCTGTATGATTTAGCTTTGTTTGCTGGTAATTTTAGACTAGTTATGATAGTACATGGTTTTTTTTTTTTTAATTGGTTGGCTGAAACAGGAAGGGAAGGCCATTGGGCAATGGAGTCAAAGAGGCCTAATTCAATCAAGGAAGGTTCTACAGGAAAACTTATAGGTTAGGGTAAGAAAATTTGTTGGATTCACGAAATTGTTGAATGGTATGAAAGAATAGGTGAGGAAACAAGATTGTATCGGAGCAATTAAGAATTATGAAACTAACACTCTAGTAGAAAACACAGAAATTATCCAAAGCTGGAAACAGATTGTACTTTAAAAAAAATTCTTCTCTTAATCTTCTATTGAATAATTCAGAAACAAGTCAATATGTAGCAAGGAAAAAATATTACAAAGAAACACTTCACCAAAATATATATGCCACGGGAATCCTGAAAGCTTGACTTGTATTACTAAAATTTGATTAAAGGAGGCTCTGTGAGATGTTTTACAAAATTTTGTCCCATCCTTCTGTAATGGTCCCAATTGATAAACCCTTATTATACTTGAATTATAAAAATATATAGAAATATTATCTCCCGGGATCAAGAGGTCGACTTCAACAACCTGGCCAAAAATAGAAACACATCCCTCAAAGTTCTGAACTGTCTGCCATGAAAAAAGGGTTGGATTGTTGAAAATAGGAGTGAACTCAGACACTGGTATATCCCACAATATGACATATGTGAAAAACCTGAAAGAGGTTATTTTATATGATCCCATTATGGAGAAAACCTCTCTTGGGTTTTCAAAATTCATCTTCATATTTCCAAAACAACTACCGAAAAAACATGACAAAATCAGGAAAAATGGAATCCTAAAAAATAGTTCTCATAGATGGATTTGATTCTCCCAATTCCTGATACCTCTAAAAAAACAAATATAGGTTATTGTTCGTTAGCTCATTACGGAGAAAAACCTCTCTTTTTTCCAAAATTACTTCTGGTTTGCTCGAAAATTCTCTCGGAAGACAGGTGGTCAAACTGGCGAAAAGCGGTTTTTTATTTTGGGGAAAGTGGTTTTGGAGGGG
>ML829185.1:25903-37263 GCA_009831015.1 Picea engelmannii | reverse complement strand
CTACTGGCCCTCCATCAAATGTGGCTCCCTCTCCCAGGGTGCCCTCTCATGCAAACGCTCCCCCTGGTGCTCCGTTGACAGCGATCTCAGATATTCTCCCTCTGGTTTCAGCCCCATCATTTAAAGAGGTGGATTTATGCCAGGGTTTTCTCTTCGGTCTGCATGCAACGGCCCCTGAGGTTGCCTCTCGTCAAGGTCACCCACCCGAGCTGCATGCAACAGTTCCAGAAGCTCTGGCAGTTTCCATTCAAATGTTGTAGGAAGCCCTAACTCATGCTCGAAATTACAATAGGCATGCTTTATTTTGTAGGTTTAATGGATACTGTCCCAATCTTTTGGATCTTCTCTCTTGGATCCCTTCTGAATGGTACTTTCTCTTAGAGGGAGAAGTCATTAACTATCCCTATGCAAAAGGGTCTTTTGTGGTAGTTTTCGAATCTACAAGCGATAGAGACAAGGTGTTTAACTCTGGGCCGTGCTTCTAGGGAAGAGCATGCCTATCCATGTAACTATGGACCCCTGCCTTCGACCCTTCCACAGACTGTATCTCTTCAGCTTCAGTCTGGGTGAGACTTCCATACTTGCCCCTACATTTCTGGGGGGATGAGTCTCTTCAGTCTATTGGCAATGGCCTCGGCAAGTTCCTCTATAGAAGTCCGGACTCCAAGATAGCCCTCTCCACCTTCGCTTGGATCTATGTTGAAATGGATTTCTACAAAGGTTTCCCAGCTGAAATAATTCTTCAAGGCAAGGACTACTAAAGGACCCAAAAACTGGACTATGAGAATCTCAGTTTCAGGTGTAGGAACTACTTTGAAATGGGGCACTTAGCCCGCAGATGTGGAAAACCACCCAGGGAAAAAAGGTCATCCAAGAGCCAAAGACACACCTGGTGGACGGGGGCACCAACGAAGCCGCACTTTGAAAGAAAGGCCCATGAAGTGGTAGAAGAAGCAAAAGCTGAAGCTGAAATGAAACCCCCTGCTAAGGGGAAAGCTCAGGAAGAAGCCGCTCCCAAGTCATCCACCCAGCCAGAACCCTAGATCTCATGCTGGGTAGACCTAGATGACGAAGAAGACCCTCCAGGCCTGACGGAAAGTCAATCTATGGACCAAAGCAATGAATGGAAAACGGTGTCAAAAAAGAAAAAAAACTTCCAAGCAAGAAATGTTGTAATGATGCGAAGCCATTTAGGCTCGCTGAAATAGTTTTTGTTTCCACGACTTTGTACTGAGTTAGGATCTTCAGGCAATTGTTTCCAGTTTACAAGAAAATCTTTACTGTTGTACTAAACCCAGTGGCATGTCCACTGTTATTAATACAAAAATCCTCTAACTATTTCTGTCAAAAAAAAAAAAACAATCCTAACCTAGTTTTACTAATCTAACTATAATAATATAATTAAATTAAATTTACTTAGATAATTAATACGAATAATGCCACTAACCATTTATTATAAACCTATTGTTTTTTATCCTAACCTTGTTTATTCATGTAGGGATGAAAATGGCGGAGGGGTGAAGAAATGGAGGGTGTGGGAATGAAGGGTGCAGTGAAGTGATGAAGGATCGACGAAGTGAATGGAGGGAGAAGTGAAATCAACCAAGACCGGAAAGCCAGATGTCCTCATTATGAGAGCAATGCCAAATAGATCGATGAAGAATCAAATCACCTATGATTATAGGAACCCAATCAAATCAGCTCCTCTTTAAGTTTTTGAGTTCGAAAACTCTCCCACACACTTCTTGTAGACATTTATGCACTCCTTGAACACACAATTTCTCACTATCTCTTATGAGCTTACAAGTCAAACAAACTCCGCCAATGCACTCCTTGCGGATGATATCCACTCCTTGCACTCGCTCGTAGAAGAGAAACAATTGAAACTTATTCAATCCTCATAGTGATTGATCCGTATTTTATGAGAAGAATGAAATGACTACAAATTATTAATAGGTGATTAACACAATATAACAGAGATACAATACAAATAGTTTTCTATTCAATAAGGAAATAAGCTGAAACTGTAAAATGCAGCGGAAACAAGCTTGCTCTAATAGTGGCGGTTTATCTCTGAGAAGAGATGTGATGACTGTGCTCATTCACAAGAACATGACTATGATGAGTCTCTTAATTCATTATTACAATAAACTGGAATGAAAAAAACCCTATACATCCAAAAACCTAATCCTAGGAGATGAAGCGCCAAAAGTCATGTGGGCCCCGTTTGGGTAAGTTAGTACATCAACTTCCCAGGGTCGTAAGTTTTGCACATGATCTTCGTTTTAGGCATATGATAGCTCATTGGAAAGGTATCATCGAGGAGATTCATTTTGGGGGAAATATCAAAGAAATATTCATATCTCTCCCTGTGTTCCCAAAAAACATCATTTAGGTCCTCAAAACGGCTCCGAAAGTAAAAAACTGCTAAAAATAGTGAATTACCAAAATTGCGAGAAAACTGTTTTGAGCTAGTTGGAAAAGGTTGGTGGCCACCGATATCCACCTAGATAAATACTCCCTCCTTAGGAATAAATGGTCTCCATTGCATTGAGTTCCCCCATCAGATGAGGAAATTTCTATTGAATTTGGCCTCGGGTGAGCCACTTGCCTTGGTGCAGGAGCTGCCTTGCTTTGATGACTTGATAAAGCTGGATCTTTTGCTGTAGAGCACCCTTAATCTATGTGTCCACAATATGATCACTAGACGCCTGTTGTATGTAGTCGGGGTTGAGATCTATTGGTGTCAGTTTTTCTGCTACTTCGGAGGTGTCCAATAATGGTGGGAAATAAGGGCAAAGGAGGTCCACGTTGAACACTAGGTGCAGGCCAAGGAATGGAGGAATGTTGAGCTCAAAAGAATTATCCCCCACGGCCTTGGTGATGGTGTACGACCCATAATGGAGTGGGAGAAGCTTTTGATGGGGTCCTGTAAGGCATTTGTTCTGCAAGTGCAACCAAACTTTGTTGCCCACCTGAAACTTATGTGGCACCCGATGTTGATCATGGCGTTGCTTGTACTTGTGATTGGACTTATGTAGGATATCCTCAAATTGTTGGCAGATGTGTTGGATCCACTCAATGAACCGGGTGGCTTTTTTAGCTTCAGTTGGAGCAGGAGATGAATCGGTTGAGGTCACCGCAATGGGAAGTGCAACATCTATGGGACCCAATGGATGGAATCCCAACCCCGCTTGAAAGGAGTTGTGGCCAGTTGAGCTATGCAGAGCTCGGTTGCAACTATGTTGGACATAGGGAAGGCTCTCATCCCATGTGCGAGGGTGCTTGGAATTATACATGTGAAGGATATACACAATCATTCTATTTACGACCTCAGTTTGGCCATCTGTCTGGGGGTGGAAGGTTGCGGATTTGGTGAGCTTGGTGTCCAGTAGTGACCAAAGGCTCAACTAGAATGTTTTGATAAACTGACTGTCTCGATCTGAGACAATGGTTTGTGGGATTCCAAAATGTGCCTAGATTCGTTCAAAGAATACTTGGCAGTGGCCTCTACTGTGATGATCTTCTTATAGGCAACCAGAATTGCCATCTTAGAAAAGAGATCAACAACCACAAAAACACATTCATTTCCCTGCTTGGTGGATGGGAGGCCTGACATGTATTCCATTGAGATGAATTCCCATGGCCTGTCAGGAGTAGGTAGAGGGGTGTGCAGGCCCTATTTCTTAGTGGTCAGTTTGGAAATAATGCAGGCACTGCAGGACTTGATATACTTGGTGACCTCCTGTCGAAGTTTTGGCCGGTAGAAATGTTTTTGTAGCATCACCATTGTCTTTTCTATGTCGAAGTGTCCTGCCACTAGACTGCAGTGGTATTCCTAGATCAACTTCGCTCACTCATTTTATGGAACACAGATATGGCCCAGACGACACAACAACCCATCCTGAAGATGGAAATTATCGACAACTGCGTTTGCACCCAACATTTGGTAGGTTGTCTCATAGAGTTGGGGCCATACAGAAGTCTCATGGCCGCAAGAGTCTAGCAGCGTGGTGAGTTCCCCAACTGGTGGTCTACTGAGGCAATCAACGATGCGATTGGTGATTTATGTTTTATACTTCATGTTTAGGTGGAATTGCTGCAATTTTCCTTGTGTATGCATGGACTGTAGTGGTTTACGATCAGTGTGGATGACTGTTTCCTTCTAAAGAATGTAATGTCTCCACTAGCGGAGGGGTTCCACAATGGAGTACATTTCTTTGTCGTAAGTAGGGTACTTACGGACAACATCTAATAGTGTCTCACTGTGATAGGCCACGAGGTGTCCGTGCTGAGTGAGAACGACACCCACAACATAGTCTGAAGCATCTGTCTTGATCTCAAAGGGTTGTTGCAGGTCTGGTAGTGAAAGTACTGGGGCTGAGCATAAGTGACACTTCAAATCATCGAATTCTTGTTCTTGGGACCGACCCCATGCAAATTTCTCTTTACCACCACCCCTGGTTATTTGGATGAGGTCCCATGCAATATGGGAGAATCCCAACACAAACCTGCAGTAGAAATTAACAAGGACCAAGAAGCTCTGAAGCTCAGTGAGTGTGGTTGGGGCTGGCCAATCACGGATGACATGGATATTGGCTATATCCACATGTACACCATGTTGATCAATGATTTACCCCAGGTAATGGACCTTGTCCATGCCAAAGGAGCATTTTTCCAAGTTGGTGTATAACTTGTGCTACCGCAGGGTGTGCAGAACCTGCTAAATATGTTTCAAGTGTTCAACCCAAGTATTGATGTATATGAGAATGTCATCTAGATACACCACTACAAAACTATTGGTGAATGGTCACAGGATATTGTCCATCATCCTCATGAAAGTGGTTGGATCATTTTTCAAACCAAAGGGCATGACCAACCATTCAAAAGGGCCTTCCTTTGATTTCAAGGCGGTGTTCCATACATCTGTCTATTTTATCAGGACCTCATGATAGCTAGACATCAGATCAATATTACTGAAATATTTGCCCCCCATGAGTTTATCAAGGAGGTCGTCGATTCGGGGAATCAGGTACTGGTTTCTAACTGTGATTTTATTCAGAGCCCGTTAATCAATGTAGAGTCGTGAGGTTCCATCTTTATTCTGTACCAACACGATTGGGCTCCCGCAAGGTGATGAGCTGGGACGGATGTGCCCCTTGTGGAGCATTTCTTGGATTTTTCACTTGATCTCCTCATTCCCTAATAGAGAACAACAATAGACTGGCCCATTGGGAAACAATGCGTCAGTGGTTAGATCAATGGGGTGCTTGACCAAGAAGTGTAGAGGTACCCTGGTAGGTGAGGAGAAGATATCCAAGTATTCATCCACGACCTTATCTACTTGCTTCTTCTGTGTGGAGAGTTCGGCCGCAGAGAACCTAGATGTGGCTATGATCTTTCACTTATTCTGAGAGAGAACCACAAAGAAGACAAACTTCCCCATCTGAGATATGACCTTCCTGCATTTCTTAGCAGAGATCAAGGAAATAACACTAGGTGGGATTGCCTTGTGTATCCTGTACAATTTCCTGTTCAAAGTAATAATACCACTATGAGGCCTAGACTCATATACAACATGATGTTTCCATAAATAAGATTGGCCCAAAAGAACATCACAAACTTCAAGAGAATAAACATCACATAATACCTCGTCTTTGAAGGGCATGATGTTGTACAACAGTCATCATTGTTGGTTGATGCAGAGATCACTTCCTTGGTGGAGCCATCCAATGGTGTAGGGTTGTGGGTGCAGCATTGTCAGCAGGGCCAGCCGCTTGATGGCCTCTATTGAGATAAGGTTCTTCTTGCTCAACGATGAAGTGCAGCGAGATGCCTTTTACCCATATCTGTGAATGGAAGAGGCACTTTCCTTCTTCTGGCTCGTCTAGTTCACCAGGTTGGAGCTTGGTGGTAGCAACAGTGGCACTGGGTTCCACGTCAATGATCTCTCTTCCCCTTTTTGGTTTTGTCTTAGAGTCAGAACCCACATCTGATTCATAGGCCTTTACTTCGGCCACCAATGAATGCTTTGAGCGGCAGTCAACAGTGTTATGCCAAGGGCTCTTATGGAAGTCGCACAACTTCCCGGTATCTTTCTTTATATTTCCAGTGTCCTCATTTTCTTGCAACTTGGACCGGTTGTCCTAATACTATCCATATTTACTCTGTCCTTTGTTCTATGGGTTGGGGGCACCATTTCCTGGATTTTTTTGTGAGGGGTTCCGGGCCCAAATTGCAGCATCTTTTGTTTGAGCTTCTGCTCGATTTTGATGACATATCGGTAAGTCGCACCAAAGGATGAGATGTCCAAAAATTCCAATTTGGTATGGATGTGTCTATGCAAAGAACCATGATACTTGAGCACCATATGTCGCTATGAATATTTGATACCCATCTTGGTGCGCAAGGTATGGAAGATATTTGTGAAATTTGGCACTGCTTGGCCTCTTTCTTGCTACAGTGTGGTCCATTTGGTATACAAGTCGTCATAACTTTTGACAGGATAGTATTGTTCCTTAATAGCATCCCCAAAGGATTCCCATGTGGCCGTCACTGTAAATAATGAGGGTTCCTCTGTTTCCTTTTTCTCACAGAAAATTTCCCAATAATCTTTGACATGAGGAATGACTTTGAGCAGCGCAAAAGTAATATTTTCTCTACTCGAAAAGTTATGGACATAAAAATACCCTTCTAGTAGATTCAACCACTTGTCTACAACATCTATGTCTATATGACCTTCAAATATAGGAATATCAAAGTTTATTTGTACCTTGAAGGGGGTGTCACCTATGCTCAAAGAAGATGTGTCGCATGTTGGTAGCCACCGAAGGATTTGCACGAAACTATCCATCTCGTTCCTCTATTGCATGAGGGATTCCTCAATCAACAGTTTAAAAGGATCTCATGTCCCATCATATTTCTTTTCTCCTGCCATGAGAGGTTGCTTGGGCATGAGAGAGATTTTGTCCTCAAGAGAAACAAGCTCGAGACCCAACTCTTTGCACTCTGACCTCGTTGGGGACATGCATTAAGACGACAAGGAGAAAACCGCTCTAATACCACTGATACAAATTTTATGAGAATAACGAAATGACTACATATTATTAACAGGTTCTTAACACAAAATAACAAAGATATAATAAAATTGGTTTTTTATTCAATAAGGAAATAAGTTGAAACTGTAAAATGCAGTGGAAACAAGCTTGCTGGAATGGTGGGGGCTTATCTCTGAGAAGAGATGTGAAGGTTGCATTCATTCACAAGAAGATGATTACAATGAGGATCTGAAGGCCTTTTTACAATAAACAGGAATGCCAAAACCCCTATACATCCAAAAACTTAACCCTAGGAGATGAAGCGCTAAAAGTCATGTTGTTACTTCAACTTCCCAAGGTCGTTATGTTTGCATACGATCTTCGTTTTAGGCGTATGATAGCCCGTTGGAAAGGTATCTTCGAGGAGATTCATTATGGGGGATATGTCAAAGGAACTTCCTTATTTCTCTCTATTTTCCCAAAAAACATTATTTAGGGCCTCAAAACGGCTCCGAAAGTAAAAAACTGCTAAAAATAGTAAATTACTAAAATTGCCAGAAAATTGTTTTGAGCCAGTTGGAAAAGGTGGGTGGCCACCAATACCCACCTGGATAAGTGACTCATACAGTCAATCCTGTAAATGCATTCCTTGATACAAGAACAAGAAATAACAGAGAATTCAAAATAAATAGAAGGTCTACCATTCACTCATTCAGATAGACACAATAATAACACACATTTGGGGCGATATTCTTTTATTATATTCATTAACCTGAGCTTAACATAAATTCATACACTACTTATCTGTAGCTCTCAACTCTTTACTACAATGGAAATATACACATTAGATTCAACAACCTTTTTTCGGCAACAATACAAAGATTTATACAAAGGGACTCTTCAAGTTCTTCCCTCTAACTACTCTACACTATCCTATCGAAAAAAAAAAGCTTTCAACTACTTAACATTTATTATAATAAATATTGAGTCAGACAGATAAGAGCAGACACTCCAAATCGGTATTGCAATTCTTCACATTAAAGAAAAATGCATCCCCCCCATCGATCTTACGCGATGGCTCAACCTCTAATCATTAAAGATGTTCATAACTCAAAATCTTTGTCAAATATTACATTAATACACTGATCTTTGGAATTCAAAATATTTCAAAATACGCGTTAGTGCACCTAGTTGTTTTCCTCTTATTCTTTGCTGGCAATGCTCCTCCATCATATTTTCATCCTAGATCGCCAACCCAATAGTCACACAGGCTCTTCGACCTCAAAACATATATATATGTATGTGTGTGTGTGTGTGTGTGTATATATATATATATATATATATATAGTTTTTCCCCATTCTCATCCCTTTTGTTTTTTCTTTCTATTAGCATACGTCGTTCTTGACCGATGAAAAAGATGAAAAATTAGTTCGGAATGCATCGTAAGGTAAAAAAATTGGATGGTGATATGATCTTTTAGCAAATCTTAAAATAATCTCGCAGAAAACTGCAAAGTAAGTTAAAGATATTGCGGAGCGTGTGACATCTGAGAAAACTACGGAAAATTTTATTTCTATCCGTCGAATGTATTAGCTTAGTGTTGTAATAAACCCTCGACACTTTGTACTACTTGAACGACAGAGTGTTCAGTCTGATTCGAAATTGAAATTCCGGTCTAGCATAGAAAAACATCTTGACTAATACTGTTACGACTAATTGTGAAGGTCTCATATCAATTTGATGCTATTTTGCGGTTCTGCTTCCTTAATATATATATATCACCATCATTGCCATGCACTTACTTGTGTGCTCTAAACATTGTGGAATATGTGCACCTTTGCCTTGATAACCAACCTCGTGCATTCCACTGGTGCATGTACTACCAAAACTTGGTATCAATAGCTCACCATCCTATATGTATCATTACATTTACACTTGTTACCAATGGCTCACTAGCTCATATGGATCATTACATCGTGCACTGCTTGGGTGCACGGAAAACCAAAAGGGCTCACTAGCCTAAATGTGCAACTACAAATGTGGTTCAGATTAGGGACATTACATTATACTTAAATTCTTGAGGTATTTTCTTTCATGAGGCAGTGCTCCTTCCAGGGGGTGTGTTTGTTGTGAGTGCTCCCATGTTCCATATCAGTGCCTTTCGGTTTCATTCAAAATCATCCTCATTTTGCTCTTAATTTAGGAATTGTTCTAAGGAGAGAAAAGAGACTTTAAGGAACATCTATTGCTGCTAAGTGAACTACAATAAGAGGTGGTGTTGTAGGATTTTTTTTCTAATACCAAGCACTAAGTAGTTATTGTGAATATATTTCAATGCTGGAACAAATGTGACCTTGAGGTTGAATGGTTGTGTTGGAATAATGATGTTGCATATGTGTAGAAAACAATCTAGTGGTGCAAACTAACAGATGAAGAATTATCACCTAGATATGAATTAAACAAAGGATATGAACTTAGAGTGGTTACTTATAGATTGTGCTACCAATATTTGTAAATGAAGGGAAGAAGTGATACAAAATATGGTGGGAGAATTTTCTGATGTGTGATATGACCAATTGAAATGTATATTGTGTGACCATGTTTGGAAGATGTAGAACCCAATGTTGAAGTGTTATACTTCCATCCGTATAAAAAAATCAAGTGAAGAGTTTTATTTTATATTGTGTGACCATGTTTGGAAGATGTTGAACCCAATGTTGAAGTGTTATACTTCCATCCATAGAAAAAATCAAGTGAAGAGTTTTATTTCATCCAAGAGGTGAATACATGAGAGAAACATAGATGTATAGATAGTGCATTGATTGCATGTCTAGATTGAAGAATTGATCAATGTTGAAGAAGTCCAAGGTGATTGAGACGTAGATCATTGTTTCTACTGTTTGGGTTGAGGGGTGTGATAGAGATGAATGTAGATGCGATGTTGGTACTTCCACAAGGGTTAAGGCCACCTTGCAAGATTGAGTGTGCCTTATTATAGCCTCTTATAATTGTGTGTTGAAAAGGAGTTGATGGAATGGATTAGAGTATAAAAGGATGAAATATGTGTCAAGAACATGTTGAGGTAAGTATGAAGTGATAATAAAATGTTAATTCTTTACGTGTTTTTGTGAGATTGGGAGTGGATATTTTTTACATCCCTTGACTCATTATGATTTCCATAAGTTGTACGCCAATCTTCTATATTAGTATGAATTAGGTATCCTTCTCAATGCAAGGTGGATTTATTCGAATGTTAAGAGTTGTTGGATTTGGCAATTGCATGATGTATTCTCAATTCAAGTTTCCTACAATCTCTTGGTTTTTTCTTGGTTGGTGGGTGATCTAGTAAGGTCTCACCTTCAAATCTTGACTGGCCAAAAGTGGACTTTCTTATGGCCTTCATCCCTTTTGATCAAATTTAGAATCAGTGAAATACATCTCATGATAATTTTCTTTTGCAAGATCTTGTTGGTCTCAGGTCCACTCTCAGCTGGTGAACATCCTTTAGGGACCTTTTCACTTGTGGCTAATTTTTTTGGTGATTCTAGGTTAGTGATCTCAAATTTCTTGGTTAGTATTTGGAGCTGTTTGAGGGTTTTTTTATTTGTATACCCTTTGGAAAATTTGTTTCAATCTTGTTTTTCATAACTATGTTAGTTCTCAAACAATTTTTTTTCAATTATGGAAAGATGAGATTCGTATACAACTCCTAGAGAAAGGAATATTGGTGATCATAGATGCCAAATTGTTAGATGCATTCACTTATTCTGATTTTATCATTCTTTTAGTCACCTTACAAAAGAGGATATGATGTACATTGTATATACCCTTATTTTTCCACTTTGTTTCTTGTTGCCGATGTAAATAATTTTTTTTCACTTTGTTTCTTGTTGTCAATGTAAATAATTTTTTGTATATATAAGAAGTATCTTTCAAAAAAAATTATCCAATGTTATTAATCACGGGCATACATTTCACTTTGTGGTCAATTTCCATTGACTTAAGATAAGTACCATGTTATTTTATAAAGTTTTTCAAAAAAAATCAATTAAAATTAAAATTAATTTAATGTAAATTAAAAATATTATGTGAAATATTTTGAAATCATATTTTTATTTTAGTATAAAATATTGATGCGACCATTATTATTTACTTCGAAGGAAATTGGCAAATTTTAAAATGATAAATAAATAATTTTAAGAAAAAAAATCCTTACCCTCAACTAATTCACATTCAAAACCCTATTCTTTCTTGTCGTTATCAAATTTGTTAGGATGAGAGAGTTTACAGTTAACTAGCCTCAAAACTTCCTTTTCGCTCTT
>ML829184.1:121308-134694 GCA_009831015.1 Picea engelmannii | reverse complement strand
TGACTTTGAATTGCTCAAAGTACCGCAACATAATCAAGAAACATATGTTAGACTATTTTAAGTTAATTGTATTGTCGACTATTAAATATGCATGTAGGTACATTATTATGAAATATTTTAATGCCATTGAAATGTTGAGGATATTAAATCCAAATCAAATGAAAAGGGTATCAGTTTGGCTTGTTCTACCTTGTTGTGGCTAGTGGATGTTAATTATTAAGTGATGTGATAGAAAATTGTTTGAAACAATGTTCAAAGTATTTTTCAAAGATACAAATCTTCATAATTCAAGAGCTACTCACATAGTAAGTAGTTACTATTCTAGACATGAGATTCTTAATGTTTTAAGTAATTTGTCTCTGCATGTAAGAAATTAGGCAAACACACATCTTCCCCCAAGCCCATCTCTTCTCCTAAAGTTCAATTTAATACTCTACAATAAAGAATAAAAACAACCACCATTCGTGTTGCTACTAAGTACCTAGTGTTGTGATATACCACCTAGCCTAAAGTCATGCTAAATAATTATTCTTGTCATCTTATTTAATTTTGGTAGGCTTGATAAGACCACCTTCATTCCTCTTTCCCCTTCTTTCTTGCCCCCATCTTTCTTGTCACCGTCCTAATTGTATCCATCCTTCTTCAGTGGGATGATATCCATATAAGTTCTATTGTTTCTATGGAGATGTGATGGCTCATAGTTATTATTATAATTAATTAATGGATGGATCAAATGTAAGGATTAAAACAAGTTATATAGATTTTGTTTATTTGTTTTTTGTTGAGAAAGGGGGCATTTGTGGGAACTACTATGATATAGGGCTATAACATCACTATAACCCTCAACCCAATTGGTTGATTTTTTATTAGTGCATGTCAACTTTTTATGTTACGTTTTTGGAATGATATTGCAATAAGTTTCTATCAAGTTTGTGTCATAATTGTCTCCTTTATAATTGCCTACCTTACTTTTTTCCCCCATCCTTCTTGTATCCTTCCTAATTGTCTCCATATTTCTTCTAGGGATTGATCTCCATACAATTCTTGGTCTTTTTGTGGAGTTATAATGTCTCATACACTTGGTCCATCTCTCTTAAACCTTTGATCCAAAAATGATCAAGGCACCATCGAAATTGAAGCTCTATTTTAATATTATCTACAAATGTGAATATAAAGAATTGAGATAATAACATTCACCATTAAATATAACGTACAAGTACAAAAGAATGTAGTACAATACCTTTGTTCTTTGGCAAACCATGGTAATTAGTTGTAGTTGTATTGAAGTTTGGTTGTAAAATATGGTTGTTGGTGATCTTTCAATGAAATATGAAGAAGAGGGGTCATTATTTTCCCTCTCTTTCATTGTAGAAGATCAGCTTCAAGTCATTCACCAAGGATGGTTGCAAGACCCCAAACTTTCTAGCATGATCCAACAATTGCAACAAGATTCTCAAGCTTCTCCAAGGTACGCTTGGCACAATGAAGAGCTTCACTATAAAGGTTACATGTATTTAAGTGAACAATAGAACCTTAAATCCATTGTGCTCTCTGAGCTTCATGATTTACCCACAATTAGGCATTCAAGCTTTACCAAAACCTATGAACGGGAATGTTCTTTTTTCTAGGAAGATATGAAACAAGACATTCACACCTTTGTGGTTGAATGCAATACCTGTCAACATAATAAGGGTAAAACCATCAAAGTTGCAAGCACACTCCAACCGCTTCCAATTCTACCTACTATTTGGACAAATATTTCTATGGACTTCATTGTTGGCTTACCTAAATCAGGCAATAAGTCAATCATCATGGTGGCAGTAGATTGTCTTTCCAAATATGCTCATTTATTTGCTCTTCAAAACATGTTCACTGCATCCACAATGGATTAAATTTGTATTTATAATATATTCAAACTCCATGTCATGCCTCATTCTATTCTCTCTGACCGCTATCCAACTTTCACCAACAATTTTTGACAAGAAATCTTCAGGTTCCAAGGAAGCCAATTGCATCTTATTACTACCTATCATCTCCAAACTGATGGACAAATTGAAGTTGTCAACAAGTGTTTGGAAACATATTTGTTTTTTTTTTCATCCAACCGACAAAGTCAGTGGACTCAGTGGTTACCCCTACATGAATGGTGGTACAACACATCTTACTATATTGCAACTCGCATGACTCCCTTTGAAGCAGTCTACGGACAAAAGCCACCATTGGTTCTCTCATACATTTTAGGTGTCTCCAAGGTTTAGGAGGTCAACAACACTCTTATAGTATGCATGACCATTCTTTGCACCCTCAAAGAAAATTTGTTCATGGCTTAGAATCGCTTGAAGCAACAAGCAGATCAAGGTTGTTTGAAACATCAATTTGTTGGAGGGGACCAAGTGTTTCTTCATATGCAATCTTATAAGAAAACTTCACTCAAAGTTGAACAATGTCAGAAAATCACCCCCTTAGCTCTTCCTAGTCACTCTAAGTTCCATCCTATTTTTCATATCTCATGCTTAAAGAAAGTGATTGGAACTAAGTGCCAGACTCAAACCAATCTCACTAAGTTGGATGAAGAAGGATCCATTTGGTTACAACCATAAGCCATATTGGACCAACATAAGCACTGTCTCCGCCATCGCACCATCAAGGAATTTTTAGTTCAATGGAAGGATACACCACCAAAAGATTCCACCTAGGAGTCAACTACCATTCTGCAACAATATCCTCATCTCAAGCCTTAAGGATAGGGTTGTTTTTCAAGCGGGGGGTGGGGCATGTTAGGGACCTAACCTCCCTAACCCCTCATGTAGGTAGAATAATGTGTTTTCTATGTAATAAAGGTTGACATTAGTAAATAAGGCCTATTTAATAATGTGAACAAGTCCATTGTAAGAAGACTTAATAGAAGCTTTTTCTTCTAGAAAGACCCCCCTCTAGAATGTTATTTAGAAGATAGAATTAGTATAAATAAAAGTAGAAGGCATGGGAAAGTCTTGTCTTGAGAATTATTGTAGTAGATATCTACTTTCTTGGAGGTTTCCCCCTCGAAGAGGCAGGTGAACTTAGCTTTTTATCAATAAAGGTATCATTATTGGTGTTATTATTCTCTCTATTTTGATGTTCTACTAGTATTTGTTGTAATATTTATGTTTTTGCTTCATATAACATATATGGTACCTTACAGGTTAGCTAGTATAGGCCTCCATCTTTCTTGATGACCATTTCCTCCACAAATCACTTGTTTGTATCTAAGCCCAAAAGAATTCTTGCCATACCAATGTACCTTGTGTCCCATAAAAAGTGGTTGGTTTCACAATACAAGACAAGATCATTCCCTATTGCTTCAAACACATCCTTAGACCATAATACCAGTGGAAGAACTAGAATCCAAACCCCAGATTGGAAGGATATCCAAACGATTATTTTTAGCATCAACATGCCAATTTTTTCAAAAATAGAGTTTGAGAACCCCACTTCCATCGGCTATGTAGGATTTTTTTTACCTCTGCCATGGTTATGGAAACCCATACTAACTAGTCCTTTGCTAGAGTCATAATGCAAGGAGGGTGTTCAACTAAAGGTTCAAAATTTGTTTTGGTTAAGTCCTTAAATAAGTACCAATTATCTTTCCACCAAGGAACTAACCTACGACCTCTAATTCTTTTAGTTCCAAGACATTGTTGAGCTTAGTTTTGGTCCCTATGTTCATGCTTATTGGATCCTTCGTTTTATTTATGCATTTTCCCTTGGCTCCCTACTTCAATCATAGTAGAACCACTCACGAGGGTAAGATCCATAGATTTCCTGATAAACCCTACCTCTTATTATGCTTCGAAAAATCAGATTGAATCATGGAAAGGTAATTCAACATCCCCACAAGAAAACAAGGTAGGCTTATCAGTACCAGTACCTTCACAAAGTCGATTAATTCCTTCAACCTCTTCAATCATGGGGAATGACAATCAAGATCTCCAATATTGATCCATCGTATTTCATAAGTGGAATGCTTGTTGTGACATTAAATCTCTCGGGGGGAACAAAACCTCCACCCTTTGTCCTTTCCTCAAACTTGGCCTCCACCCTGGATCCATTGGTGGATAACCCCTCGACCATCTCACAGGTAATGGTCATCGTGTCCTCCTCTAATGGATCCACTCCCATGGGGTATCTCCTCCCTGAAACTATGGAGATGTCATGTGTGCAAGTAAATGGGCTCACCCAAATCGATTGGCACTCCAATGGGTTATCTGATTAGTCTAGGATCTCCTCATCCATTTCCAACAATGATGCCATGTCTATCCTAGCCTTATGTGTCCACCTTATGGAACCCTTTAATGACCTTATATTGAGCCTATGGTAACCCTTAAAATAAGCCCAACCAGGTCATGTATAGATCATCTAGAAGAGACCACATGATCTGTCGAAGATGAATTTATATTGAGGATGAAAGGGTTCCCTAGATCTCCATTGGCACAAACCAAAAGTAGTTACTAATTGTAATCTAAGGTTTGGACTTTGAATGTCAGGTATGCACCTCTTTATCCTTCTGAAAAACAAGATCAGATATCTGATAAACAATGTATGAGGGATTGATATGTCGTTACCCTTTAGCAGATATGCATTTGTGTGATCTAGGCACATCCCTGAATAATAGTTCTAGATGATTTCCAATTATAATTTGCCAAGAAAGTAATTTTGATGCAATAGTGGGTGCTCTCTATTACTTTTATGAGAATGAGTCGTAACAAAATAAAAGGAGAGCTAATGTAGATATTGAAGCATTGAAACATTGGTTGGGTTATGAAATCTAGCAAAAATTTTTTAATAGGCATCACATTAGCTGATGTAAACACCCTTGTTTCATCCATAGTGCAATCCCTTGTTGTTTCACAACTTAGAATGTATGCATAAAAAACTATTTTTATTGAACCACTTATTCCTTGGGGTGAGCCACTATGAACCCAAGCTAAAGATGTAGAGGGTTGAAAACGTGGTTAAATTTAGACTCTCAATCTAGAAAATAGACTCATTTTTATTGTTAGAAGATGGATCCATTGATTTGGGGATCTATGGTGCCAATGTTTGATATGAATTGGATCTTTGTCAAACCTTCTTGTAAATTTTGTAACAATAATGTCTTTGTTTTATTTTATTTTTGGTATTTTGGAAAAATTGGGAGGAGAAATGAACCATTGTGATGGTTATCTTCCCAAATGTAGCCCTTTAAAAGAAATGAAGTTTGTATCTACAAGGGAGATGAAAGGAGAATTGGGGGAGAATAACAAAAAAAATGGAAGCTCAAAAAAGGCAACCTTCTCAAAGTTCGATGGACAAAGGAATCAAGAATTTTATCCACATCGAGTGAAGGTGTCTCTGAGCCATAGCCATCTATAATTTCGGTCTTGATAGTGAGTAACAATACGTAGAGTCTGTGTATAGCTCACTCATTTATAATTTGCTTGGGTGTTTTCTCCACCACTAAGGGACTAAATCCATCCATAGAACATTTTTATTCATTGTTGGTTACCCAATTATCCCTTTAGACACTTTTCTTTGCTACCAGTTACCCAATTCACCCTCTGAGCATTTATCTTCAATATTGGTCAACCCAATTCATCCATTGAGAATTTTGTTTCACTACTGGTCGACTCATTCAGCTCGGGCCATTTTCCCCTTCTTTATTCAGTCGATTTCACTTGCTACTCAATGATAATTTATCTCTAGTCGATTAGGCTTCTTCTTGGTAGATTCCTCCTCTTTCGTTGATGAGACATGCAACTAGTCAACTTGTTTAACCCTGGTTGAATTACCAATTCCTTGTTGTCTTGTTCATTAGCTAGTCGATTTATCTATTGACTGGAATATTGCAAGCCTTGCAACCATTCAAAGAATTCCAAGGTAGAAATTAGAAGTTTATTCAGCAGAAGCATCTGTATTGGTGAGATAAACAAGCATTAGGCCTATCATTTACGGATCATATGGTATCAGAGAGGTTCCGCAGACTTGGAGAACACCTACATGGTAAACACCTGTAGCGAGTACTGAGGTAGTGGACAAGCATTGTTGTCAAGTCTATGAAGAAGAATAATACCATCAATGGCAGGGAATCATCATGAAGAAGGCGACAAGGAAGACCCAGAGGTCAAATTTTCTCGATTGGAGAAAAGAATTGCTACAATGAAATAATTGGTGAGACGTTTGTTGGTGAGGAAATATAGGGAAGCACACTCAGTAGAGACTAAGCATGAAGAATATAAGGCACACCAAGAAGAGACTGCGTATAATGATTTGGGTAAAAAACATTATTTTTCTTCATCTTCTCATAATCCTTTCAAAGTTGAAGCAAAACTTGCAATACCCATGTATGAAAAACAAATTAATGTTAAATTCTTGGATATCTCATTGAAACAAATGGATATCTCATTGAAACAAATCCAAGAAACACAATAGATTTCCTTTGCCCATTTGAAGATGGCCGAACATGCTCTATTATGGTGGGAGAGTTGTGTGGATGCACTAACGTTAGGAAAGAAACCCATGATTACAAAATGGGAAGACTTCAAGGCATTGTTTAAGTCACAATTTTATCCCATAGGTTATAAAGATGAGCAACTCATGAAGTGGCAGCACCTCCGGCTATGTTATAGCAGATTTTGCCACATTCCATGCATCTTTCTTTGATGGCCTTCTATTTTCCTCTGTAGACTTCATTTCCCCTTTTTACTCACTCCAGAGCCAAAAATACATATTTGTTTACATATACACGACCTACAATTAGACAACTCGTGTATATGCGGGTTGCTCCATTACATCCCACGTACATCGAGTTTGGTGCTCAAAAATTAAAATTATATCGGTTTTTCCATGCCATGTCACATGATCCATGATCCTTGACCTTCCATATACTGGAAACACTCTGACTTGACCCTTCAATTCCATTTGGAGGCTATAAATTGAGCCATATCCAAGCCTTGAAAACAATTTATCATAGAGAGAAAACACACTCTGGGAATCTTCACCACAAATTGAGTTTGCATCCCTTTGTCCTTGAAATTTTGAACTTCTTGTGTTCATCCCCCAAGCTCCTCCTATCTTGTGATGGAGAACTTCATTAACTCCTACTTGTAAGGTTTCCTTTGTGGAGGATTGAAGTGGTGGAGGCCCAGTTGGAGGGACTTAGTTTCTCGGTTCTGATATGCGTCGTTACAAAAGTTTGTCACCTATGTACTTATGTTGATTACATTAATAGAAATTCTCTTTTCTCATCCAATTGATATCTTGCAAATATTTGTATTGCTTTCCATGGGCGTATTTATTATTTATGTTAATGGATTATGTTAATTGATATGCTAACATTATATATCATTACCACATGCTTGCATATCTTGGTTGTTGAGAACAAATTGTAGGTATGAAGCTTTGAGTCGCATGCTCAATGGTGGTCTTCTTCGGACGTCCAGGCCAGGTAGGATTCTAGCCTTCTCTTGTTAGCATTTTCATTTATATAGCATAATTGAGATTATAGTTGTTTTCTAGGTGTCGGTGCTTCTATTGTGGTTTGCCCCTAGCCATAGAGATATTTTCCTTGTAACAGGAAAGAACAGGGACAAGGAGTGCAAGAATACACTTTTGAGTTCAGGAGACATGCCATTAGGTTGGGTATCTCTTTGAAAGAGCCAAGGGTGGTGATGAAGTACCTTGGAGGAATTTTTATCCATATCCAAAGACAATTACAGGTTCATGGTGTGAAAAGAATAGATGAGGCAAGTAAACAAGCTATCTATATTAAGTTGGAGTCCAAGAGAAACATCACATGAGCCAAGAAGAAACCAGGAAGAAAGTGGACAAGAAAATGGCAGCCACGGCCGAAAAAAGGAAGGATCCTAATAGGCATTGCAAACATTGTGATGTGGATGGGAACACGAAAGAGAAGTGTTGGAAACTTCATCTAGAATTGTGTCCAAAGTGGCTAAATTCCAAGGGAAAGACAAAGGCAGTTACCAAGACAAAATAGGAAGTGGTAGAAAGTACCTATGATCTAGACGAAGGCATAGTTTGCACCACATTTTTGCAACCAAAGGTGAGTGGAGATAAACATGCACTATTCTAAATCAAAGTTCATTTGCAGAACTAGAAGGTAAATGATATGTTTGAAAATGGTAGTCATTGTAATTTGGTTTTTGAAACACTAGTTGATGAGCTTGGTCTAGAAACCTATGACCTAGTGCATCCAAGTTCACAAGTATGGTTGCAAAGGAAAATTGTTATGAGAATCACTTAGAGGTGTGAGATCAAGTTTTCCATTAGTGTTAGCTATGTTGAAGAGGTAGAATGTGAAGTTGCACCATTGGATGTCTGTAGAGTGATTTTGTGTAGCCCATATTTGTGGGATAGGGATGCTACCTTCTACATGAGATAAAATGAGTATCACATAGTCAAGGGTGGCAAGGCCAACTTCATTAAAGCACACTAAGAGAGAGAGAAATGACTCCTCTAGTAGCAAAACTGGGGCAGACAAACAAGAAACACACAACCTTTGTTAGCAATGGAATGGTGGATATGGAGAGGCAAATGGAAGCCTTGTGATTCTGCCTCCTTAATGGTCTATATTTTTAGGGCCAAGAGCCTTCAAATGGGGAGGTGTGATCTGAATTGGATCTTTGTCAAACCTTCTTGTAAATTTTGTAATAAGCATGTCTTTGTTTTATGGAAAAATTGGAAGGGGATTGAACTATTGTGATCGTTGGACTTTCAAAGGAAGTTGATTAAAAAGAATGAAGGTTGTATCAACAAGGGGGGTGAAAGGAGAATTTGGGGAGAATAGGGACAGAAATGGAAGCTCGAAGAAGGAAACCTACTCGAAGTTTGGTGGATGAAAGAATCAAAAATCCTATTCACATTGAGCAAAGGTGTCTCTAAGCCATGGCCATCTATTATTTTGGTCTTAATAATGAGTAACAAGATAGAAAGTCTATGTATAGATCACCCCTCTACAATTTCCTCTTGAGCATATAAAAATCCCCATCAAATGTTGAAATCAATATGTAATTATGTTGATTTGATGGCTCTAGTGGGTGCATTTAATCACTATTGAGTATATGGTGTGTGTAATTGTTTGAATGCCTTGTTTTGTTTAGTGAATGAAAACATCACCACTCCTTTCCAAATCACCTATAGCTACAACAATTTTTGCTTTATGGGGATCAATAGTTGAACCCAGAGATTTGGTTCCTCTTTAACTAAATGGTGTTGATTTAATACCCCTTCGGCATTTGTTCTTTGCCCATAAGCCATAGACATCGTTTTCATACTTCCTGGGAACTTTTCCTTTTCTCATAGGCCATATACAAACCATACTCAGTGTTTGAATGGTGCCTAGGCATTTTCTCCACCACTAAGTGACTAAATCCATCCATAGGACGTTTTTCTTCATTGTTGGTTACCCAATTCACCCTCTAGATGTTTTTCTTCGTTATCGATTACCCAATTCAACCTCTAAGCATTTATCTTCATTATTGGTCAACCTTATTCATCCGTTGAGCATTTTTCTTCATTGTTGGTTGACTCATTCTTCCTGGGTTATTTTTCCCTTTCTTTATTTGGTTGATTTCACATGTTAGTTGACTAGAATTTCTCTTTGGTCGATTGGGCTTCTTCCTAGTCGATTCCTCTTCTTTGGTCTAATGGACACATAGCCAGTTGACTTGCCATTTCCTAGTCAACTTGATTACACCCTGGCCAACGTAGTTGGTCAACTTACCAATTCCTAGTCAACTTGTTCACTAGTTAGTCGATTTGTCTATTGATTGGCATATTCCAAGACTTACAACCATTTGAAGAAGTCTGAGACAAAAAAAAGAATTTTATTCAGTAGAAGCATCTGTGTTAGTGAGATGAACGGGCCACGGGCCTACCATTTATGGATCAATGTTATATTTGGATATTTTTTAGGCTTGAGATAACCTATTGGTGGAGCAACGAGGGAAATGTGATGTGTAGGCAAGAAGGGACAACACTGGCCCTTTGATAAGATTTGTTCTATCCTTTAAATCAAATCAAGGAGAGTGCCTTAGATTGCCATTGCCACAAACCCAAGGCAACTATGAATTGGTGTTTAAGGATTAAAAATGGTTGGTGCTAGTGGTTGTGTGGCTTCTAGGGTTGTTGTAAAACCTAATCACGAGTCAACAACTACTGAATGATCAAAGGAATGCCAAAGAGTAGTCACATATTTGTAACCTTCGAAAATACAACATCTCTTAAACCTTGAGATAAATGCAAGAAAATCGATGTACAAATCCGAGGACGAAAGCCTCTAAGGACACAAGAGATGATGAAATGATTGGTAGTGGAAGTTAGGGTTTACCTTAACTGCCATGTTTATCAAGGGTTCCTTATTCTAATTAATAAAATGGGTTTCTTATTTTATCGTAGCAACGTTATTATAAAATGTTATGTTAATGATTAAATATATGCATGGTTTACATTATTGCAATGATTAAACATGTAATGTGTTGACATATATGTTTAAATGATACAATACATTAATGCAATGATTATATACAAACACATTAATTTAAATGTAAAGACTAATATCATTATTAAAAACATTTAATTTTTTTTTATCAATATTACAAATTTGATTGAAAAATCAAACGAGAAGCTACATTCATACGTATAATTGCAAAAGTATCAAATAACATGTAGGGAATTATGGCATTGAAACACATCAACGCATTTTCATCATTTTGTACACATCGGTGCAATTAAATCAATGGTGCACCAATGTGTTTTAATCATTTGTACACACCAATGTGTTTTAATCATTACTATGCACCAATGCTTGTTCAATATAAGTATTAGTTTGCACACGATTTTATCACACATTGGTGCATCTTACATGTACATACACATCAATGTGACTTATATGTATATAATAATCAATATTCCTTATATGTATTATAACATATTGCTCCTTATATGTATGGGAGCACAGGTGCAATCTATAGTGGGCCTAATGGTTAAGAACATGTGTTTCCTCCTTAGAGGTGACAAGTTCAAATCTAGAAGGGCATAGGGTATGTATACCTCCATAGAGTTTAGTAGTCGAATCAATATGCGGAGGGGGTCCCTTGTCCCACAATCAAGGGGGTCTCATACACCAATTTGGTGTCTAGCTTGGTCATGACCTTAAAATTAGATTATTATTATAAAATGAAAGCATTTATGCTTGCAACGTGTATCAATGTGTGTTTAATTAATGAAGCATTGGTGTTCATACATATACTAAATGCACTAGTTTTTACCAATATATATGTTGAAGTTTGTAGCTCGGACATATATCTTCACATTTGTTTGTGTCTAACATGTGGAGATCATCATTAATACCTCTTAGAACTTTGGAAATTCACTTTAATACTTTAATTGTTAAAGTGAATGTCAATGGAGGTTAATTAAATAAAAAGCCTAAGTTTTTGGCATTAGTGAATTTAATTAATTAAACGAATCTTAGTCATTGATGTCAAGTGAGGTGAAATTTAATCTCAACCATTGATGAATTTGGAGATTAGGGTTTTGGCTCAACTCAATATTATAAAAGGCAACCAAGGTGAGAGGAGAAGACACACAAGCAAGGAGTCATTCACTCAATTGAAGAGTGGAGAAGGACTTTCACTTTGGAGATTTGGCTAAGGAGAAAATTTTGTAGCCAGGAAATTTCAGTTGACTGTACCAAGCAAGGTGGAGGTCAGGGAGTTTTCTACAGGGGTCGTACAACCCGCGGAAGCATCCAGAGAGGTCGTACAACCTGCAAATAAGGTTATACAACCCGTAACAGGCTATGACAGGACGTACATGCCATAATAGGGGTTGTACAACATACGACTGGGTCGTATAGGCGGTCATACAGCTAGGAGGGCAGTGGGCAGGGACACACTAGCGTATTTGGCCCATTTTGTGACGGTTGTTTCGACGCTTATGCGACATTATGTTGTTGATATGGCAACGAATTTGGAGTCTCTGAAACGTCGGTTTAGGTGACATGGCATTTGAGACGAACTTGATCAAACGTCGCACAAGCGACGATATAAGCAAACAATCTCAAACCAACTTTTCATCTAAATTGTGACAACAACTTTTATAGTTAAACCGACGCATCAATAGAAGATGTCGTCACATATTCGACGACAACTTTTTGTTGTTTATGTAGCTAAACTGACGCATCAATAGAAGTTGTCGTCGCCTATTCGAAGACAACTTTCCGTTGTTTATATAGAAAAACCATCGCATCGATAAAAGTTGTCATCGCCTATTCGACAACAAATTTTTGTTGTTTATGTAGCTAAACCGACGCATCAATAGAAGTTGTCATCGCCTATTCGATGACAACTTTTCGTTGTTTATATAGCAAAATCGTCACATCGATAAAAGTTGTCGTCGCCTATTCGACAACAACTTTTTGTTGTTTATGTAGCTAAACCGACGCATCAATAGAAGTTGTCGTCGCCTATTCAACGACAACTTTTCATTGTTTATATAGAAAAATCGTCGCATCGATAAAAGTTGTCGTCGCCTAATCGACAACAACTTTTCGTTGTTTATGTAACTAAACCGACGCATCAATAGAAGTTGTCACCACCTATTCGATGACAACTTTCTGTTGTTTATATAGAAAAACCGTCGCAACGATCAAAGTTGTCGTCAAATATGCAACGACCAAAATTTATTTAGAAAAAAAAAAAAAAAAATCGGGCATCAATTTTGATATTAATATTAATATTAAATCCCAAAGGGTATTGCATGAGCCCCATATTGATTTCACAAAGCCTTGGGACATCTTTGATGGAGCTTATCAAGGCTCTCCAAAAATGTGTGGGGATGGAGTCATAGTCTTTTTAGATCATTACCACTTCTTCTCCTTAAAATATGGAGCATGACTGGGAGCAAATAACATGGTTGAATTCTACACTCTAGATGTTGATGAAAGTGGCACTTGAAAAAAATATTAGGTGTTTGCAAGTTCTTGGAGATTTTAAGTTGTTGATGGATTGGGATAATGGAAAAATTAATATTACATATTTGGTCTTGGAGCCAATCATGGCACTATGCTTGGAGAAAAAATCTATGTTCGAGGAGGCCTCATTTTTCTATATCTACATGGATTTTAATAAAAATAGGATATGTTGTCAAAATAAGCCATCATGCTACAAGGCTCCTTGTGGGAATGTGAATATAAGGACAATGCTTTACTAGAAGCTACTCAATTGTCTATGTTTTGATGTTTGGTTGATAGGTCTTGGGGTAGATATAGAATTATGTTTTCTTGGAGGTTAAAGACGATTCTAGTTATGTTAGGTTTTGTCTAGATTGATTTTGTATGGCTATGTA
>ML829184.1:63186-113820 GCA_009831015.1 Picea engelmannii | reverse complement strand
CATGAGATCCTCATTTGCTTGGTCATGATGATGTTCCTCAGCTTGTACAACATCATTTCTACTAATACTTGGTGCAATATTCTGCGGAAAGTTAGAGGGCAACTCTAACTTTATAATTACAAACAATCATGCAAAATTAGTGTGTACTATAACAAACATTCAAACAATATATATACATATATATAATTTTATATAAAATTGACAAAATAAAAAAAGATAATAAATATATAGCTAATTACCATGGTACGATATTCATTCGATCCGCCATCAATGTGACCATATTTCCTACAATTTTTTGTAGTTGTTGCTATTAAAATTCTTATGGGACATCTGAGGCAACATTTTTTACAAGGGAAATAACATCTACCATCACCCTTTTCACCCGCTTTACATTTTTCCCCACCTCTAACAACATTCTGCGACATTTTTCCGCACAAAAATACCCTTTCGGAACCGTCGTTGTTATAGCAATATTGTCGCAACATCTTCAAATCATCAAATATTTATAGGCCAATTTTAGGTCACCATCATCGCAATTGCGACGATAATGACCTATATATATATATATATATATATATATATATATATTACAGCTATTTATTTTAGGTCATTTTCAACGGTAAAGTTTGACTAAATTATTATGGTCAACTATCGCCGCTTATGCGACGACCAATCTAAGGTCGTCGCTTATGAGACAAACATTAACCATTACATTCCAGTCAAACTGTAGGCGTCGAAATTGTGACGAACACAGGGTAGATTTAGAAAAAAAAAACTTTTGCTCTTGCATGTTGCGACGAAAGAGTACTTTCGTCGCAAGTGGTCGTCGCAAATTTTTCAATATGTAGTAATGACAACAAGGGCGTATGGCTTTTGTCAGCAAAAATCTACCCAGGTTTTGTTGTTGTTTGTATTTTCTACGTGGGCCATTTTCTCAGTAAGGGAGCCCTTGTATGCTTGGATATTATTTTAATGAATAACATATTTGAAGAGCATAAATTTGTTGTGCATGTGTCATTCTGAGATTGCTTTCCATTTTGCTTCTGCTATTTGTTCAGTTAATTATTTCAGCAATGTAAATTATTAATTGACCTACAATTTAATTTTCAGCAAAAAAAATCACTAGGAAATAATTTATCTAGGGCTATAATTAGAAAATTAACATGGTATTAGAACACACACTCTAAAGGGAAGTCGATTTCAAAATATTTTTGCAGATCTATAAATCAACAGGGTAAAATCTTTGGTAATTTGATCAAATCTAGAAATGGTAGCAATAAGTATCAGGTTCGAAGATTGGTTGGATGGAGCATCAAAATTTCTCTCTTAGAAGGTAAGGGTAACCTTGCTTTTGAAGGAACATGACCTTTGGGAGATTATGGAGAAGTTTGTTTCTGCACCGACAGATCTAGTGAAGATAATTGTTCTTGAGAAGTAGGACATCAAATCCCAAAGAGTGATCTTAGATGCCATGAAGAATCATTTCATTCGTCACATGGCAGATAAGAAATTGGCTAGAGAGATGTTCAAGGCTCTAGTCAATTTATTCCAGAGCGGTAACTTGAATAGGAAGATGATCTTGAGAAACAAGCTCAGATCCATCCAGATGTCAAGATATGACAATGTTACCATCTATTTCATGAGGATCGCCTAGATACGTAATCAACTTGCAACCATAGGGGAGAAAGTGGACGATGTGGAGCTCGTAAATATGGCATTGAATGGGTTCATCAAGCCTTGGGAACCATTTTTCAAGGGGATCTGTGCTCGGGAGAAACTTCCAAATTGGTAGAGGCTTTGGGATGATTGCATCCAGGAAGAGACTCAGAAGGAGTCCAAAGTGAGTAAGCAGGGAGGTAGTGATGAAAACTTATCCCTTGGCAGTCATAAAAGAAATGGAAAAGGAAAGGGTTCCAACGAGAAAGGTAACATTGAGGGGGGAACCTTACAACTAATGAAGAAGAAGGACTTGAGTAAGGTCATGTGCTTGCATGCTGCAAGAGTGGATCTCAATGTCCGGAGAAGAATAGAGGGATTTTTCTACGAAGTTGAAGAGTAACTTCTCACTAGTTTCCTACCTTTCCACCAGCATAGTTGCTAGGAGTGTGTGGTACTTGAACAATGGTGCATCACGTCAAATGACAGAATCATGAGAGTTATTTAACAGTTTTATGGAGATGGACTCATGGATCCATGTGGAGCTTGGTGATGATACCAAGTATGCAATGAATGGAGAGAGATCAATCTTGTTCCATATTGAGTCAGGAGGTTTGTTTGATGTCGGGGATGTGCTTTATGTACTAGCACTGAAGAAGAACTTGCTCTCAATCTCAATTATGGAGGGCAGGGGTTTTCCCATTATCTTTCAGATAACAAACATTCAAACAATATATATACATATATATAATTTTATATAAAATTGACAAAATAAAAAAAGATAATAAATATATAGCTAATTACCATGGTACGATATTCATTCGATCTGCCATCAATGTGACCATATTTCCTACAATGTTTTGTAGTTGTTGCTATTAAAATTCTTATGGGACGTCTGAGGCAACATTTTTTACAAGGGAAATAGCATCTACCATCACCCTTTTCACCCACTTTACTTTTTTCCCCACCTCTAACAACATTCTGCGACATTTTTCCGCACAAAAATACCCTTTCGGAACCATCGTTGTTATAGCAAGATTGTCGCAACATCTTCAAATCATCAAATATTTATAGGCCAATTTTAGGTCACCATCATCGCAATTGCGACGATAATGACCTATATATATATATATATATATATATATATATATATATTACAGCTATTTATTTTAGGTCATTTTCAACGGTAAAGTTTGACTAAATTATTATGGTCAACTATCGTTGCTTATGCGACAACCAATCTAAGGTCGTCGCTTATGAGACAAACATTAACCATTACATTCTAGTCAAACTGTAGGCGTCGAAATTGTGACGAACACAGGGTAGATTTAGAAGAAAAAAAAACTTTTTCTCTTGCATGTTGCGACGAAAGAGTACTTTCGTCGCAAGTGGTCGTCACAAATTTTTCAATATGTAGTAATGACAACAAGGGGGTATGGCTTTTGTCAGCAAAAATCTACCCAGGTTTTGTTGTTGTTTGTATTTTCTACGTGGGCCATTTTCTCAGTAAGGGAGCCCTTGAATGCTTGGATATTATTTTAATGAAGAGCATATTGGAAGAGCATAAATTTGTTGTGCATGTGTCATTTTGAGATTGCTTTCCATTTTGCTTTTGCTATTTGTTCAGTTAATTATTTCAGCAATGTAAATTATTAATTGACCTACAATTTAATTTTCAGCAAAAAAAATCACTAGGAAATAATTTATCTAGGGCTATAATTAGAAAATTAACATGGTATTAGAACACACACTCTAAAGGGAAGTCGATTTCAAAATATTTTTGCAGATCTATAAATCAACAGGGTAAAATCTTTGGTAATTTGATCAGATCTAGAAATGGTAGCAATAAGTATCAGGTTCGAAGATTGGTTGGATGGAGCATCAAAATTTCTCTCTTGGAAGGTAAGGGTAACCTTGCTTTTGAAGGAACATGACCTTTGGGAGATTATGGAGAAGTTTGTTTCTGCACCGACAGATCTAGTGAAGATAATTGTTCTTGAGAAGAAGGACATCAAATCCCAAAGAGTGATCTTATATGCCGTGAAGGATCATTTGATTCGTCACATGGCAGATAAGCAGTTGGCTAGAGAGATGTTCAAGGCTCTAGTCAATTTATTCCAGAGCGGTAACTTGAATAGGAAGATGATCTTGAGAAACAAGCTCAAATCCATCCAGATGTCAAGATATGACAATGTTACCATCCATTTCATGAGGATCGCCTCGATACGTGATCAACTTGCAACCATTGGGAAGAAAGTGGACGATGTGGAGCTCGTAAATATGGCATTGAATGGGTTCACCAAGCCTTGGGAACCATTTGTCAAGGGGATCTATGCTCGTGAGAAACTTCCAAATTGGCAGAGGCTTTGGGATGATTGCATCCAGGAAGAGACTCAGAAGGAGTCCAAAGTGAGTAAGCAGGGAGGTAGTGATGAAAACGTAGCCCTTGTCAGTCATAAAAGAAATGGAAAAGGAAAGGGTTCCAATGAGAAAGGTAACATTGAGGGGGGAACCTTACAACTAATGAAGAAGAAGGACTTGAGTAAGGTCATGTGCTTGCATGCTGCAAGAGTGGATCTCAATGTCCAGAGAAGAATAGAGTGATTTTTCTACGAAGTTCAAGAGTAACTTCTCACTAGTTTCCTACCTTTCCACCAGCATAGTTGCTAGGAGTGTGTGGTACTTGAACAATGGTGCATCGCGTCACATGATAGAATCATGAGAGTTATTTAGCAGTTTTATGGAGATGGACTCATGGATCCATGTGGAGCTTGGTGATGATACAAAGTATGCAATGAATGGAGAGAGATCAATCTTGTTCCATATTGAGTCAGGAGGTTCGTTTGATGCCAGGGATGTGCTTTATGTACTAGGACTGAAGAAGAACTTGCTCTCAATCTCAATTATGGAGGGCAGGGGTTTTCCCATTATCTTTCAGATAGGGAAAGTACTCATGCGTCCAAAGGGAGCTAGCCATGACACAACAATGGTCATTAGGGTTAGAGAGGGAAAATTATACAGGGCATTGTCAATGGCATAGGAGGATGGGACACCTGCATTACAGGGCATTGTCAATTCTGAGGGAGATTCTCACTGGTCTTCCAGAGTTCATTGTTGAGAAACAAGGCACATGTAGAGGGCGTGCACTTGGCAAGAATGTCAAGGTTGATTTTCCAAGCAGCGGGAGTAAATCCAAGGGGATCTTTGATCTTATTTATTCAGATGTGTGTGGACCGATGTCGGTAATATTAGTGTAGAGATCATCATACTATGTGACATTCATAAATGATTTCTCCAAGAAAACCCGTATCTTCTTTATGAATACCAAGGATGAGTTCTTCAGTTAGTTCTGAGAGTTCAAGGCCTAGGTGGAGAACCAAACAAGGAAGAATATCAAGGTCATGAGGTCAGAAAATGGGGGCGAGTATACCTCTAATGACTTAAAGGATTTCTCCAAGGAGGCAAGAATCGATAGGGAGTCGACAGTCCCATTCAACCCTTAGTAGAATGGGATTGCAGAGAGAAAGAACCTGTCCATCATCATTTCTATGGAGGCTATGATTTATGAACATGGTTTTCCCATGTTTCTATGGGCAGAGGCATGTAACACAACAATGTATTTGCAAACAGGAGTCCTTAGAGGAAATTGTGAACACGACTCTCGAGAAGGCATTCACTAGAGTAAAGTCAGAGATCGAGCTTGTCTCTATTGAGGACAATCTCTCTCGCACACCCAAGAAACCCTCCATGGTGGAAGAAAAGAAAAATGGCAGAGCATAAGATCCTATTAATCTGTTGCTTGAGAAAGCTCTCACGCGACAGAGGGACAAAATGATGGAGAATTTTTCCCACATCCTTCAACGATTGTCGATAACAACTGACACATCTTCATCAAGCGACCACTTTGGAGGAGCCTCGTTTTTCAAGGTACAAGTTAATTTTGATATTCTCGTATTTGAAGGACAGATAGATGTGGATGCCCTAGAAAAATAGTTAAATCTGCTAGAAAGTAATTTGTCTATTCACAATTTCTCTGACAGGGAAAAGATCACCTTTGCACTCCTTAAGGCTCTCCCCCATGTCAAACATTGGTGGGAAACTTACTGGGAGCAAAGTTCCCCGGAGGAGTCTGGAATATATGGGGTCAAGCCCACTTGGGATTTTTGTGTGGATGCGGTCAAGGAACAATATTACCATGTTGGAAACTATGACGACCAGTACATGAGATGGACCACACTGCGGCAAGAGAGGGGCCAAGAAGTGTCGCAGTTCACCAATACCTTCCATACCTTGCACACCAACTTGGGTATCAAAGACTCCGAGTGACATTTGGTTCTGAAATATCATGGGGCTCTACAAAGATACATCCAAACTGAGATGGATTTTTTGGACATCTCATCATTGGGTGTTGCTTATTGATATGTTGTTAAAATTGAGCAGAGATTTAAGCACTGAAACAAGCGGGAGTTCAGGTCTACAAATCTGCAACAACTAGTATGGTAAAGACGACCCTAACAACCAGCCTTCATAAAACCAGTCCAAACCACATGAAAAGAAGGGTAACGGAAAGACGAAGAAGGACACTGGAAAATGGTGCGATTTCCACAAAAGCCCCTGGCACAACACCATAGAATGTTGCTCAAAATAGTCATTGGTGGCTAAAATCAAAGACAAGGAGTTGAACCCTGATTCAAAATTTGATTCAAAAAATACTGGTAGAAGATAGAACATCGATGCAGACCCCACTGTTATTGTCACGACCGCAACAATTCAACCAGAAGAACCAACAGATCCTAAAGAGGGGGAGCGCATTTTTCATTCACAAATGTGGGTGAAGGGGACCCTGCTGCATTTTATTGTTGATAGCGAAAGACATAAGAATCTCATCTAAGAAGAGGTCATCAAACAGTTGGGATTGTCGACAACGCCACACCCGCAACCATACAACATCGGGTGGCTTCGCCAGGGACGAGATCTTTGTGTCAGCCAGCAGTGTCGATTGGCATACGAAATCCATCCCTTCAAGGATGAGGTATTATGTGATGTTGCTCCACTGGATTTCTGTGATGTTCTCTTGGGCCAACCATATATGTGGAAGAGCCATGTTATTTATGAGTCTCGGGCCCGTAGTGTCATTGTTACTCTAGAGGGTCATCTCTACATAATACCAGAGGTAGTTCTGACTACTGTTCGACCTAAAAAGTACCGCAAGGTAGTATCTCATACTACAAATTTCAACTTCTTCATAATCTATTCAAAAGGTGAACATAAGGACACTACAACCACTGCAGCCTCGGTCCAAGCACCTTCTATCCAACAGAAGTAGGTCGACAAGATTGCAACAAAGCGTAAATATTCCTTCTACACACAGACATCTCGTGTAGACAGATTGGTTAAAAAGTTCCAACCCTTCCAGCCATAGGTTCGTGACAACCTTCAACAAGCTAAGCAGTGCAACTTCTCCAACAAGGCAAGTAGCTCATCAAGATGCACATTCAATAAACGTTTTTCTCTCTCTCCCAGTCACTCGACGCAATGGAGACCATTGCTTCCTAAGGAGGGAGAATTGATCCAGGTGGATATTGGTGGCCACCCACCTATTCCAACTGGATCAAAACAATCTTCTAGCAACTTACTATTTTTAGTAGTTTTTTGGTTCCTAAACTTCCAGGGCCATTTTGAGGGCTTAAATGAAGTTTTTTTGGGATCAAGCGCCTCATTAATGACCAAAGGCTCTGATTGAGCCCCCAAAATGAATCTCCTCAAAAATACATTTCCAATGAGCTATCATGCACCCCAAATGGAGATCGTATGCCAAAGTTACGCCTCCGGGAAGTTGATACACAAAACTACCCAAAACAGGGTCCACAAAACTGTTGGTTTTTCATCTTTTGGGGTTAGGGTTTTGGATTTTCTTTATGATAAAAAGGTCTTTGGAGCCTTTTGCTCTGTATTTCTACAGTTTTGTACATTTCACTCATTAATAGAAATGATGTATTATTGTATCTCTATGTTTATGGTTACATCTCTGATATATTTAGGTTATATTATTATCTCTCTTGCAATATATCTATATATTTCTGTGTTATATCTCTGCTCTCATTTCGTGTCGAAAATAATCCGGATCATACGCCCCCTTGGCTTAGCCCCTCATCTTATACTCTTAGCCCCACTTTCCCTTTCTAGTGGAGTTTAGCCCCCATACTCTTTTCTCTAGTTGTTCTACAACATTGATGCATTTTATTAATATTCGAGTGTGATTACATTGTACAAAGATAGGTTCACTAGCCTTTTAGTATCCAAGCTCTCCAGCCTAATAATCACACATGCATCCTCGCCTCAATACATATAAACAAAGGCACAATGGCTCAAAATGTTTTGGCACACCAACCTATATGTACATTTAAAATTACATTTACAATTGGGGTTCATCCTAGGGGTATTACATTCCCCTCCCCCTTATTTATGCACTATCCTTGGTGCATTATATACACATGTACAATCAAAATCTTTAAAAATCTTCAAAAAGATGTGGGTATTTTGCCTGCATAGCGTCTTCATGCTCCCAAGTTGCATCCTTAGGACCGTATCAGATCCATTGGACTTTTACTAGCCTTGCAGCTCGATTCTGAAGCTACTTGATCTTATGGTCCAATATGAAAACAGATTGTACTTGAAAGTCTCATTGCTCTACCGAAATCACATTCCAATCAATGACATGATTAACATCAGGTACATGATTTTTAAGCAAAGATACATGGAATACATTATGAATGCACATGGATGCAGGTAGTGCAAGAATGTAGGCAACATGGCCAATCCTCTCCAAGATTTTGAAAGGTCCACAATATCTCGTTGTAATCTTTGAACAATTCCCCAACTTCAAGGAAATTTGTTTGGCCTTCACTTTCAAGAACGCATGGTTACACACTATAAACTCTATGTGAGTTCTTCCTTTATCAACATAACTTCCGTGCCTATCTTGGGAAGCCTTTAAATTATGCTTTATTTTCCCCATATGTTCCTCCATTTCTCGGAGCAATTATGGCCCAACCACTGATATGGTTGTTGAGTTGTCCCAGCTCACCAACGTGTTGCATTTTCTGTCATATAATGCCTCAAATGGTCTCATCTTCAAAGATGCATGATACCCATTATTATGAGAAAACTCCACCAAGTGTAGGTAGAATTCCCACTTTGATGGTTTATTCATCACATACATCATCAACATTCTTCAATCACATGATTTATCCTTTCCATTTGTCCATATGAATATGGATGATATGTTGTGCTAAAGTTCAAATATGTCCCAAATCCTTTAAATAATCCCTTCCAAAAAATTTATGTAAATTTGAAATCTTTGTCAAACACAATTGTCTTAGGCACACCATGTAGCCTAGTAATTTCTCTCATATAAATATTAGCAATGTTAGCTTCCTTGTGAGTTAACTTCACTAGAATAAAATGGGAAGCTTTAGTAAGATTATCCACCACCACCATGACATAATCATGGTGCTTGGAATTTCTTGGCAGCTTAGTGATGAAATCCATTGTTACAACTTCCAATTTCCACTCGGGAATGGGAAATGGTTGTAGCAAACCAGTTGAGTCTATGTGCTCAGCTTTGAATTTATGACATTCCAAACATATGGCTATATAATCTGCCACCTCTTTCTTCATACATGGCCAATAATATTGGCTCTTGACAACTCCAATAGTTTTCTAGTAACCTAGGTGTCCGACATAAGGCACATTATGCATTTCTTTTAACACTAGATTTTTCAACTCTTGAAAATTAGGCAAATAAACTATGCCCCTGTACATGAGGATTTTGTCCTCTCTTAGCCCATAATTTTCTTCAAACTTGGAGTAGATAAGAATGTCATCCATGAAGACAATGAAAAACTTATCCAAGTAATCTCTAAAAATACTATTCATTAAACAAATGAAGACAACCAGTGCATTTGAAAACCCAAATGGCACAACTGTAAACTCATAATGGTCATACCTCATTGTGAAGGCAGTCTTGTTGATGCCTTCTTCTTTAATTCTTACATGATGATAGCTTGATCCGAGGTCAATCTTGGAGAATATCTTTGCATCCTTCATCTGATTAAAAATATCATTTATCATTGGAAAAGGATACTTGTTCTTCACAATCACCTTATTTAGCTGTCTGAAGTCAATGCAAAGCCTCAACTTTCCATCCTTCTTTTTCACAATTAATATTAGTGCACCCCAAGGTGACACACTTGGGCATATATACCCCTTCTTCAAAATCTCTTCAAGTTGCATTTGCAATTCCTTCAACTCTGGTGTACTCATCCTATAAGGAGTCTTGGACACTGGGGCGACTCCATGCATCAGATTAATAGAGAAATCCATATCTCTCTTGGGTGGCAACCCTGAGATTCCTCTAAGTACATCTTCAAACTCTTGCAGGACTGCATAGTCTTCAATGTTTGGTACTTTATCCTTAGGTGCCTCCTCCATATGTGTCGCAAATACTTGACATCATTTCCCGAATATTTTCTCCAACTGCAAGGTTGAAACTTCTCTAACAGTTAGTGCCCTTGGAATACTCTGAATTGTCCTCAACTTCCTTTCTTCATCCAAGCAAGTAAATGTCTTATTATAACATTCTATGACATCATGATGCTTGTCCAACCAATCCATACCAATGAGGCAATCATATGAGCCCAAACGTATGATATCCAAATCTACTCTTGTGTTAGTCCATTCATGTCCATAAAACATTCCTTAACCATCTCATTAATTTTTCTTTTAGCTCCTGTAGCTAGCTGCACCAACCAATATTTCCCAAGCTTGCTTCTTGGCAAATGAAATCTTTCCACTATCTTCGGATCTAGATAACCATGACTAGCTCCTTAATCAATTAAAATAACAATGGGTTGGTCATTAATCTCACATTTCACTTCAATCACGTGGGACTGAAACTCAACTTTCTTATTATCCAGGGTTGCATAGATCCTTGGTACATTTTTGCCCATGTGTTCAATTATATCAGTTTGTTGTACATTGCGAACAATCCTCACTTTTTCAGCTCTATGAGGACAATATGTGTACATGTGATATCCCTCACAACCCCAACACTCCATATGTTGTTTCCTTGGTCTTTTCCCCATTGTCTTTGTCATTCTGGGCTCATTAGACGCTAGTTGTCCTTGAGAATTATTTATGAAGAATGGTGGCTTGGTCCCCTTCTTCCTTTTCTCTATTTGGCCTTTCTTCTTATCTTCCCAAGCCGTTTGGTAAGTTGGTCTTCCTCTATTTTGATTATAGCGGCATTTATCTCTTCTTATGGTTTCGTCCAATCTCTTGGGATCATCATACAATATCTTATCACTGAAAATTGATGGAAACTCATTCAGGTACCTCTGAATCTTAACTTGTTCATCCTTGATGAAAGCAACATATTTCAGTAGCTCTAGAAATCATCTTTCATACTCATCTATGGTCATACTCCCAAGCTTGAGTTCAAAGAACTCCTTCATTTTCTTGTCATGGTAACGTTTGGTTAAGTATTTCTTTTGAATGCACCTTTTGAATTCCCTCGAAGTAACCTTCTTTTCATTAATGCATGGCACTTGCAAAAACTATTCCCACCACATTGATGCTTTTCCTTTGAGATGGTAGATGTAAATTCTCCCTTCTTCATGTGAAGATTAATTATCTAACTGAAAGTAGTTCCTCATGTCCAAAAACCAAGTATTTGCATCTTCATATTGCTTGTGCTCATCATCGAAAGTAGGAGGCTTAATCTTATTCATTTCTCCTTGTAGCTCATCTACTCCAGACCTCTTCTTATGTTTCCTAACGGGTGATATACTCGGATTGTTATATGCTCTTCTAGTTGAGTGCCTTAGTGAGCGATGTTGATGTCTACTCACACTTCTAAATTCGTTCCTTCTAGTAAGATATCTATGACTCCTGGACTTTCTTGACTCTGTCTCCTTGTCCATTTTCTTCTTTATTCTATCTAAGCTCCGCAACACCTTGATGTTGAAGCCATCTTGTTGTTCTTTAGCATTCATAAGTATCTCATTAACAACCTTATAGATTTGCACATCTCTTTGCAGAATCTTTATAGTCTCTACCAAATTCATACTCTCCTCTCTATCTTCTCCATGCACATTGGATTATGTTACTGCAATACCCACGTCCATACCAAATATTATGCTTTCATATTCATATTTGTAAGTTCCTTCGGCATCATCCATGTCTTGGTTTACTGACCTTTTTGTTGAATTTTGCTTACTTCGAATTATGTTCTTGGTTCTGCAAAATGTGCATGAAACAAGATTTGTAAGGCTACAATAATTTAACAAATCCATCATTTTATGCAACATTATGTTCTTCATAATTTCACCATAAATAATTTATTTCTTATTTCTTGTGAATTCTTAATATCTTTTTTTTACACATTCTCGAGTGAATACATAGACTTTGTTTCCCACAAATGCTCATGACTAATTCTCGTGTCCCCTTCAAAATCTTTGAGTAGGAAAATTGTTAGTGGCATGACAGGGAAAATAAATTCGTTAGCTCAAGCATCATAGCTTCGATACTCAACCACCGTTCAATTATCTTTGAATTAGATCTTGACTGTTGGTCCATTATCTTGGCTATTAGAATGCTCAACACGACCCTGATACTTAACAATCGTCTGATTTGGACTCTGGTTCAATCTTAGTTGTCAAAACATTTCACCCATACTTAGAAATTTTTCTTAAGTTTATCGTAGGTTCACAGCCCATTCTCTATTCTTGTTATAACTTTTGCATCCTCCAAAAGGCACCGTCATGTTCTATCATATCCATTATACACCTATACTTAGTCATTTTCTCTGAGATATCACCACGGGTCCGTGGTCATTTCCCTTTGCTTCATCACCTCTGTAATATCCTTCATACCCGCGAAGTCTTAACACTTAATCAAATTTCGAAATTTCATTGTGGGTTTGGGTGATCCCATATTTCTTTTATTCTTAGAACTCCATCCATCCATCCACCCAACCAATCCTTAGGACTTAGACAAATTTTGAAATGTCATTGTGCTCCACAATGTATTATCTCTTCTCTGCCATACTCTTCACACCCAGATTCTTGCTACTTAGCCATATTTCTAAAACTCCACTATGGGTTCACGAGTTTGTGTGATGCCTTACCCACACATCTGATCCTCTCAGTGCTCTACGGTATCTTGGGACTTAACCAAATATTTATTTTTTCAATATTTTACCGAGGGTTCATGGGTTGGTGCGGTTTCTTGTCCATACCCCCGATTCTCTTTGCGCTCTGCGGTAGCTTAACACTTAGAAAAAATCCAATATCTTACCGCGGTTTCGTGGGACTGGCAGTTAGCCTACCACGTTGCTCCACGTCATCTGCCAACTATCATTACATCCAACATGTACCTGCCGCCATGGAAGTACACGTCATTCTTCTATCACATCCGCTGACACATGGCCTCCATGTCATGTGGACGTCATCGTATGGAAAAATACCCAATTTTTTTTATTTTTCCAACTTCGAAAATCACCCAAATTCAAAATTTCTCTCTCGGATTGCCATTCTAATTTGGATATTTTAATTCTTGGTTCATTTCTTGCATTACTCATGAATTCTCCAAGAATTTCCACTGCATAATTGGGGACTTTTGCCCAATTTTTGTCATGGGAATTATGCTTCCTGCCAAGGTGGCTTTATTATCCATTGACCAAGTCTAATGTGAGTTCTATTCTAATGTTTGGTCATCTTTGGAGCCTTCTTCTCTTTACAATCAATCTCCATATGCGATACTTTGTATCTCAAAATTAGCTTCTTCTTCATCTTCTTTTGTACATGGATGTATACGGTCATGTATACAACTTGGATAGTCTAATCCATGTCTCATCTAATATGTTTCCTCCTGCAATCGTCACTATAGCTTCCTCGGGGTTATCACCTGTGACCTGCCCAGAACAAGAACAACAAGGGAGAAACAATGAACACGAATAATACTCTTTAAAATATAATAAAACAATAGCAAGAAAAATCATCGCAATAGATCCTTTAGAGCTATCACTTGTGACCTACCTGAAAAAAGATTAAAAAGTAAGAAATACAATATTAAGGAATGAGAGAAACACTCTTCTAGTGTTGTGATCAATCATTCCTCCATGGTAACCTGGAACCAAAATAAGAAGTTTCTCCTAGAGGAGATGTTAGTTATATCTGGTAGACTATTACAATAAACATTTATCTCAATAATGCTCACATGCTACCAAGTATAAAACTTTTCAAAGATTGCTATCACAACTATAGTGTTTACTTGTATTGAAGCAGTTATCAAACTTGACATGTGCAAATTTTAATCTTATCAACTTAATCAATCAAATATGGAACCTAGAGTATTGTCCTCAAGAATGAGTGTTGTTGCTTTTCTTCTGACTCTCACTCACTCAAGTATTCTCTTCAACCTGTCCTATGTACTAAGATAAAATGCTTACTTGATAGGAATTTGAGTTAGAGAATAAACTCTATAATCTCAACCTTAATCAATCTAACACTTTTGACTTTGATTTTGACCAATGGTTAGTATGATAGTCATAACTTCAACAGATCAAAATACAATCTAGATGTTCATAAGATCATAACAAATAGAGGACTACTAAATTGAACAAACCTGAGGTGCATTGTTCCTCTAAATGTGCTGCATCTAAGATCCCTTTGGATCTAGGATGGTTGTTTAGACAAAAGATCATTTCTCTTGCAAATACCCTTTTAAAAATAATGATACAGTTTAAACATATGTAAGTACATACCTCTGACAACAGCGGCGGGTAGTGGCACCATCCGACAATAGTGGCAAGCAATAACGAACCTTTAAAACTTCAAAGGTGCTTCAACTTGTAACCTAAAGTTAGTTGGAGATTTGCTAGGGTAAGGTGCACTAGGACAACAAAAATCAATCCCAACACTTCACAAAAAATTTCACTGTAACTGGTACTCCATCTGGTGTTGGCATTGCAACTGGTGTTGTAACTGGCATGAAGGAACTGGCACGAAGGAACTACAACTTGTTGACAATTGAAATTGTCAACGAAGTTTTGCTCGCAAAGTATTGCTAAAGCCTATTATTATAAAAACTAAATAATACTAATAGGTGGGACCCCCTTGAACTATTGGAGAGCAGATATGTTTATTTTGATGTTGAGATGATGTGCGACACGACTCACATGGTTGATGAAGATCTTGTGGTTATTAGTTATAAATTGATCTTATGAAGGGTTGATTCCTTATGTTACTACAGCCTATGCTATTCATTAATGTCATTGATGTCTATTCTTATTACACCTGCATAACAAACATGTTAGTAAAATTACATGAAGGGTAGTTTTGAGAGAGACAAAATACTATAACAAATGCAAGGAAAAGGGACCTAGTTCTGCAATATCGCATGTGAATAACTTAAAAGAAATGAGAAACAATTACAAGTGGAAGATTTAAAAGCTATCCTAGCCATACTACATGCAATAAAACACTTGATGATTATTGTTAAGCCCTAGCTAGCAAGTAAATGGTTATGAAATTGTGATTGAATTACATGTTTAATATGCATATGGTGTGAAATATTGGTGGTGCACTTGGCAAGGCGATAGTGCTAATGGTCATACAATGGTTAATTGAATTATGTGGTCGATCCACATATGGTATATTTGGATAGATTGAACGTCGATGGCTCAATTGATAAGGTGGTGAACGTTGATGGTTATGCGATGTTGTTTGAGTTATATGATGTGAAATGGGATATGGTGATCGCACTACTGGCTTTTAATGTGGTGATGGTTTTGATACATGTTTGATGAATCGTGTTAATGGAGAATTTGTTGGCATGTATTGTTGAGTTAATGAGATATGGGTGGAGGGGATGTGCATTTACTGCACATCACCTTTACTCTTCCCGTTGGCTACCACCCTAGTCGGGCTATTATTCGATCTTGCTGCTTGGGTTATGCTCTGAATTTTTGGCAGGGAGAAACTATTCGGCCAGCTCTTGTTTTAAGGAATTTGATTATAAGTATGTCTTTTTTGGCCATTCATGATTTTACTCTAGTTGTGAAATGATTATTGGCTCAGGTGTATGGGTTTGTGTTTTCTTAAGTGTTGCAACTGTGTGAAATTTGGTTTCTGGAAATGAAGAGTGAATGGTTCTTCCTATAACAATTTTGAGTTCGTCGAGGTTATTGGTCTTTCTGGCTAATAACTATTTGTTATCATTGTTGTTGGGTTGGAGGGTTTTTGTTTAGCCTTGGGTGGATAGTCACCTTCACGCACTATCTCTAAATCCAATCTCTGGCCTTCATGGGTTTAATGGTCAGAAGTTTTGTTCACTTCGGCATTGGTTGATTGCACCACCAGGAGTCACGAAATGAGGTTCCTGTCCTTCCTCGACCTTGTTTTCACCTCTGTGTTGTGATTGTCGACCGAAGAGCATGAGGGTTATACCTTGCGCGCGTTAAATAACCTTTGTCAGGCTAGACTAGAACCCTACCTTTCAGTTATGGCCCCTGTCATGGATTTGTGCCCAACCACGAACGAGTCGTGGTTCATCCCGTATGCACCGTGGCTTTGGAGGTTTTGCCATTACAAGGAGTTGCCCTGCTCTCTTCGTGTTGACTACGGAACAACCTCGGCCCTCCAGTCTGGAAGTTGTTTAAGAAGACCAGCCTGGCCTGTTGTTTTACGACTCGGTTTTTGTTGGATGGTTGTATAATTGTCGACTACTTTGAGAACAGGCTCGCCCAGTTGGTGGTATGACAGTCGTGTTGTTTGGTATATAGTCATTGGCTCGGTTATAATAGTGGTCAAACCTACATTACTAGTTTCACTTTCAAAGCACAAAGTTACTCTCCTTATGTCGATAGCTCAATGTTGTTAATGGAAAGGGCCTCTGTCATGGGTATGCATTATTGCTACAGTTTGTTAGGTTGTTGATTTTTTTTTAAAGACAATGTCGAGTTGTTTGGTAGATACTCAGTCACTGGTTTTTGCACTGATGATTATTTGAATGTTTAGCTAGCATTGGTGAAAATTCTTGACGTTGCTCATATTGCGTTGTGTGTTTTCAAAATAAGTAATGGTCGTGGTAGCTGTGTTTTTCTTTGGGGCAGAATGACTATTGAACATGATGGTTGTAAATAGTATATCCATTGCATCTTTATGCTTGTTTGATTGTATAAGCCTGAATTTACACATTATTTTTTATCACGGTGTAACTAAATCGAAGAAATGTTACAATAAATCAATGGCTCGGCACAAGATTTTGAGTTGTTACTGTGACTGTGGGTTTGTTTTGTTAAAGTGAAATTGTTGCAACACGGGGTTCTGTTGGCTGCATACTATGTATAACATAGATGGCTTGAGTTCTCACAAGTCATATATACTCATAGAATTTTTTAGCATGTTTTGTTGCATCCCGATCATTTGTTGAGACAGGCTTGTTGTTGACACCTCGTCATGTTGGATGGATGGCCCAGCTTTTAAGTCACATTGTATTGTTTTTTTTTTACAGTGGCAGAGTTACATTGCCTGGGTGAATTACCCCGTGCATAGCTTGTGTCTAACTAGTGACTGTGGGTTGTATGTTTAATTGTCAGTACGGGTGTGGCAATTTGGTCTTGATTATTTCGGTTACTGCATATATATGTTAACGAAGATCATTGCATTCAAATAAGCTCGATTGCAGTAATAGTGACTTCATTGCTAATTTGAAAACATGACTTTTGGGTATTACTGTGGATTGAAGAAATGCATGGGAAGTGGTTGATTCTGATAATTTACAGATTGGAAATGAGTACTGTTAAAAAATTGTTATAAAATGCAAAGTATGTGGATGAATGGAACAAAACCTATTACAAATTGTGTGGAATATATATTGTCTCGCGGTAGCACAGTGTTGGATTTTTTATTCTGAACAGTGAATTAGTTAAATTGAACATAAATTGTGGATGGTTGTTGGATCTTCTTTGTAGCATGTTTATGGATCACTTAATTAATCTCATGAACAGTAATCGTCTTTCTTCCCTTCCATGGTTTCATTTTCCGCTAATTAAAAGTCCCATCACCTTCCCATTTCATTTTTCCACTCCCTGTTTTGGGATTAATTACAGTCAAGAGAATTTATGTGTTAAAATGGATGAAAGTGGCAGTTTCTTGTGTGGATTGCGGTGAGGTTTTATTGGTTTGTTTTACAATTCATTGTTGTTTTCATTGAGCAGTGACCATGTCTTATCCCCTTTCATTATATCATGTTTTCGCTCAATATAAACCCCTCACATATCCCTAAACCCTTTTTCACCCCCCTACTCGTTGATTAACAGTAAAAAAATTTGTATGGATTGGATTGCATGAGTCTAATACATTATGAGCCAAATCTATTTCATATTTTTAAAGAGTTGTCATGCATGGTTATTTAAAAGACTATTTGCTAATTGATTATGCATGCAGGATGAGTTTTGTCATTCGAGGTAGCCATGGTCGAGGAAACAGAGGTATAGGTAACTGGAACCGAGTCCCAAGAAGGCCCAGGTTCTTCATACATTTTGACACTAATTCAAAAGAGCTTGGCCAATTGTTTCATGCGAGATTCTTTAATTGGATTGGGCAGGGAATAGTCCAACCTAGGCCTGAAAGGCCTCCCTTCCAAGCCTCACAAGTCCTGGTATCCCTGTACCTCCTCATGTCTCTTTACAACTTGAGGTCCCTGAAAATGATCGATTCCAGGAGATTGTCCACCCAGCATTCTCCCAACATCGTGGCTGGCCCAACTTGTCTTTGCCTACTCCTCCGCCTTTGAACCCCATTGTCCAAGCTACCCCTAACCACTTGCCAGTGCAATCCTCCCATGCTAGCAAGAGATTCAATAATGAATCCCACCATGCACTTGATAAAGGAAAAGCCATTGCTGCCCCTTCCTCACCCTCCGATGACTCGGACAAATCCGTGTCTTCCCGGATGCATTTGAGGGACGATTCTTCCCACGTGATCAACGAGATTAAGCCTAAAGGCTCTGCACAACTTAAGGCAAATTCAGGAAAATCAAGAGGTGACAGCAGCAACCAAGGAAAGGTTGCATCGCAGACTGGGAAATATGGCTTTTGAGTTTTATGTTATCTATTTTTTCATGACAATTGACTTCATGGATCTTTGGACAACATGTTTATTTTGGATATATGAGTATTATTTTGAAATAATTTATAATTTCATGAGTTTTAATTTCCAAAAGTGAATATGTTAACGGGAGGCACAAGGAGGTGTCTTTTGCTTAACCAATGGTTATGTTATGATTATTATGATTGTTATGAACCAAAGAGAGATACAAGGGGTCCCACCTACTAGTTATTATTTAATTATGACCCTTTATTATAATTATTACTTTTTCCCCTAACTAAAGTTAGTTGAGTCTTTTAATTAACTTAACTAATGAATTGGTTCAACTTCTTCAACCAATTCTAATTTGTTAAAAGCAAAAAGGAAGGGAGGAACAAGGGGAGGATAGAAGCATAATCATGCTAAGGTTTGCTCTTTGAGTTTATGTTGAGATAGTTCAGTTTTCATTCATTCATATGTTCTTCACAGCCTAATTCTCTTTTATGATAGCAGGGTCTTATTGTAGACAACAATATTCAACGCTAAATCTAATCATTTAGACACTTGTTCTTCAGAGGTGTTGATCTATCTTTGATAGTATGTGTAGAATTGTTTGTTTGTGAATTAATTTTCATGACTGATAAAGGCTATTATGCAGAGTCGAGTGGGCATCAATTTGTGGCAAGTTGATCCAACTTTCAGAGTTCAGTTTTGGTTTTCTGTCAGAGGTCCTTTTGTATGTTCCATCGGGGATGTCTAAGTTTGACTTTGGTCCAAAATTTGTGTATGATATTTTGTAAAGAAAATGACTCTTTGGTGAATTGGAATGAAATAAAGGATTGCTTTATGTCTCATCTATCTTGATTATCATCTTGGTGTCTTTACTTCTGTTCTTACATTTATTTTAGCAACTGTTATATTCAGAAAATCACAAAAAAAAGTGAATTTCCAGCAAGCTTTTTGTTGATAAAAGACTAGCCTAAGCACTCGTAATTAATACTTGTGAGTTAGGATGTTATTTTTGTTGGCTATAAACATAGGGTGATATCCACGTCTACTTTTCTTTCGCCAAGTAAAGTCTGAAAATGATTGCGTAAGATCAATTCATATATTTTCCTCAACATTTATTTGGCAACCATACTGGGGAGATCTTCGATATCTCTCTGGTTAATTTTTATGCTCGATTTTCATCGATACATCTTTTTTTCTGTCATTGATTCTTTGACTGTTTTTGTTATTCATGATTGTTCCTGTTGCAAGACAACCCAACCTTGAGCCTGGCCTCCAAGACCATACCAACATTGCTTTGAACTTATTTCATACTATTTTAGACATTGTCAAGACCCGTGTTGAGCTTAATCATTCTTGGGCAGCAATCGAACAAGATATTAGTGTTCAATAACAATTGGAAGCTAGACATAGGCAGCCTAGAAATCAGTAGTAACCTTTTGGTTCTTCAGTTTTGGCCTTTCTTCATGTCCTTAGATTCTCATGCTTCTAGAAGAATGAGAGGCCTGTCACCTGAAATCAGTCCTATTGCTAAAATAGAAAGAAGAAATGTAGTGTTATCTGTCCAACAAAGTGCTCTAAGAAGAACTTTATCTTATTTTTCCAACTCATCTTTCTTTCCCTCATCTATCATCCACGAGATGGCATCTAGTGGTGGCTCTGGTGGCATTGGAAGTGCGTCATCTTCCCAATATTCATCGTCATCAGTGATTGGTAGCTTGTACAACCACCATATCCCGGTCCAATCTACTACAAACCCCACCAAAGTCATTAAGAAGTATGGGCTTTTTCAGTTCAAAGAAGATGCCACAACCACACCATGGCATGTGTCCTCTCCTCTTAACCTAGCACTTGCTACTTGCCCACTTCTGAAGTTTAAAGAGAATTTGCCTTGGTTTTCAAGAAATAACATTGTCAGTAATAAAAAACACCTAGTGGCATTTTCTAATGCTTTTCATAACATAGGGGCCAACGACAATGACACTTGCATGTGCTTGTTTGTCAATTCCTTGGAAGGGAAGGCTGTGGCCAATTTTTTTGACCTTCCTCCTAAGATCTTGTCTACTTGGGAGGAGTTAATATATTGGTTCCGATCCACTTATGGGCAATCCAAAATCCCTACCAAGAAGTTAAGGGAATACAATAACATCACTTATAAAGATGGTGAGACCATCAAGCCTTTCAACTTGCATTTCACCAAGTTGTACAATCAAATCCCCGAACTTATCTGCCCGTAGAACCAAGCCACTTTCATGCATTATTACAATGCATTGCCTTCTCCCTACCGTCATAGGCTTGAGGAAAAAGCCATTGATAATCTCGGTTGCGCCCTGCACACTTGCTTGGAGTATGAAGAACAGCTTGAACGAACTGGTTTACCCCAGGGAGAATCAGTTAGACAGACAGATATGTCCACTCTCTTATAGTTAGTACAAGATATGAACAATTGTATGATAGCATTTGAGCGGAAGGGTATTGTCTCCCCTCTCACCCCTGGAGCTTCATCCTCTTCGGTATCCCCTTTTAGAAATCCAGTTGAAAACAATTTTCAGCCTAAGGCTATCTTGCCTCGGAGTTGGTGTAACTTTTGCAAGGAGCACCACGAAGAAACCACATGTGAGGTAAAGAAGAGTGTTTGAGATAAGATCTTTGGTAAAAGACCAGAAGCTACTATCATTGTCCTAGACTTTGCAGAGCCAGAGGATGTCATGGTTATTAACACTAGGAACAAAGCCTATGCTCCCAAGGGTAAATTTGATCCTCCTCGCGGTTCTTCTAGCACGAGCTCATCCTCAATCGCTGCTACGTCACAGGTTCCTAAAATTCCTTAAAGTCAAAGAATCACTCCCCCTCCTCCCTCTTCTAAATACAATATATTGAATCAATTGGCTAACATCAAAGCAGATGCAACCCTCCTAGACATGGTTGTCGTCCTTGGACAATAGATGCATCTGAAACAATTCATGGAAGGAAAATCTTTTGTTGTGGCCAAACTTTCCGAAGAGGTAGACGAAGAGGATTCTTCTGTAAATAAAGTAGGTGTACATAACTTTCGATACCTTGTAAAAAAAAACCCTTTTTATATTTCTGTAAAGATCATGGATAAGATTGCCCATTGTTGCCTCATTGATGGTGGTTCAGGCCCAAGTGTCATGTCGAATATTATTACGGAAGAGCTAGGCTTGTCATGTACGAATGAAAATGCCAGAAGCATGCTCTCCTATAATAGTCTACAAAAAACAACCATGGGCGAGATTAAAGATTTCACCTTGGTTTTATGCGCTCATCCTGAGATAAGGACAACCCTCAACATTCAACTAATTGATATGCCTGTGAGAAATTATTCAATTATCTTGGGAAGAGATTGCCAAGCCCTAACAGGTGGATACCTCTTACTCGACGAGACACATTTATCCATTCCTCAGAATGGTAAGAATATTATAGTCCTTATAGAAGGAAGAATTTCACCCTACAAAGAGAGTGTTCCGCAATCTAGCGTAAACTATATCAAAGAAGACATAGGGGTGTATTCCATCTTTATTGAAGAGGATAATATTCCTCTGGAAGGAATTGATTCAGATGATGAATTATGGCATATGCACTTTGATGGTTCACACTCTAACAAAGGTAACAGGGATGGTATTATCTTGGTTTCCCCTGCAGGAATAATTCATAATCTGTCATACAGGTTGGAGTTTGCTTGTTCAAGCAATGTCGTTGAATTCAAAGCTTTGTTGTTAGGCATTGAGAATGCCCTTAATATTGGTTGTGGTCGCCTTTCAGTTTTTGGAAATTCTGAGCTTGTTGTGAACCTGATACGTAAGACATGCTCTCCTAGTGACAAGTTGATGGAACAATACTCCCAAACTGTTTGGGTTCTTGTCTTGAACCTTCTATCTTTCAACATCACTCATGTTAAGAAGGAGTTGAATTCAATAGTTGATCGGTTAGTTGTCTTTGCAGCCTCTCTTACTCAACAACTCTTGCCTTGCTGGCCTGATTGTGCTTTCCAATCTCTGCATCGTCCATACATTTATGAAAATGAAGAATTCTAGAAGGCCATCCCTAACGATGAGGCATTTGTGTTGTCATTCAAAATGAACCTCTCGAGCCCAAGGAGATTATATTTGTAGAAAATAATAAGATTCATGAGGGCTTAACTCCTCTTGAGAGTTCATTTTCTTTGAGTGTTGTAGGCAATAAAGAAAAACAAGAAGAAGAGGAGTTACAGAAGAAGGTGATTGAAACCATCCTCCTGAACATTAGGACATTTGAACCTTCAACCAATGTTAAAATAAAGGTTCAATGTTCTGGTAAAGAAGAGATGAGGTCCACCAGACTACTTGGTGAATCTCAAAAGGTTTTTGCTTGGTCTTATGAGGATCTTCGTGGTTTTGATCTTGGTCTTATTTAGTATATCATGAAACTAGCCAAGAAAAAACAAGAATTTGTTAACTCTGCACTGGAAGCACCCTTTAGAAGGGATTTGAGAGATTTCTTAAGGGTTGGAGTGTTTTTTTCAGCCCACCCTGAATGGGTCTCAATTTGGAAATCGACCCCGAGGACCACTGGTAATATCAGAACTCGCATTAGTCTTCGAACTTTTAGGCAAGCGATTATGAGAAATCCCTTTTCCCCTCTCAATATTGAAATGTTTTTGCAACGGGTTGTAGAGTCACAGTTAAGACCCTTACTTGACAGTTTGTTTGGTTACAATAAAATCAAAGTAAAAGGGGAAAATGTTCACAAAACCACTTTCATTACTAATTGTGACACCATGCCTCACAAATGTCGGTTTTTTGGCTTTCTTGATACAGGTATTGCTTTAAAAAAAACTATGCACACAACTCTCGATGAATTGGTCAGTCTTCATATCTATCTTGACGAGTTAATTGTGCGTGTCAAGGGAATGATGGTTATGTCAGATTTACAGGTGATCGGTCCTTTCCAAATTGTTTTTATCTTGGATACTAATTCTTATATCTCAAAAGATTTACAGGAGCAATTGTTTCCCTACAGCACTAGCAGCCCTTGCTTGAAATATTGCGAGGAACCAACATGAAAAGTTCTAATGCTATCTCAATTTTGTTGTATTCTAGCAGCCTAGCTATGCTTTCAATTTTTGTGCTTCTTTTATTTGCTTCACAATACTTTGATTTCTGCTTTCCAAGTTAAGTTTTTTTTTTTTTTCCCAGCTGTGCTTCATTTCTGTCTTTTATTGTTATTGTTTTAGTTCTGCATTTTACTTCTGTCATGTTTTGGCTTCTTCTTATCTTTTAATTAATTTGGTAAAATAGGATGTTGGATCAATTTTGCCACAATGACACTCCTGCAAAGCATTGTTAGTTAATAACAATAAAGCTTACACAAATGTTATGATGCTCCTCTGAAGGACCCTTGAAATTGTTACATTTTTCCACTGTTGTCCTGTAAAGAGTTGGCTATCTCCCGCTTCTTCTTGCCATTTCTTCACCCATCGAGATTTTAAGAGCAAGTTTTAAAAGTTTTCCTCCTAAAAGTTAGAGAGCAAATTCCAGCCAGATGATCATGCATACAGTGGTAAAACCCCTCATACTTAACACTTTTCATGAATTATTCTCAAATTCCCAATCATCTTTCCATTAAATCTGCTCACTTCCCCCTGTTGCATAATCATCCAAGTTAAGTCTTCTTGACCTGTTGTTTTGGTCCACGAAACCATGAATCCTGAGTTCTAAATCTATTAAAAACAAATTTCCATATGGAGTCACCAGTTTGTTGACGATTGAAATTGTCAACGAATTTTTGCCTGCAAAGTATTGCTAAAGCCTATTATTATAAAAAGTAAATAATACTAGTAGGTGGGACCCCCTTGAACTATTGGAGAGCAGATCTGTTCATTTTGATGTTGAGATGATGTGTGACATGGCTCACATGGTTGATGAAGATCTTGTGGTTATTGGTTATAAATTGAGCTTATGAAGGGTTGATTCCTTATGTTACTACAGCCTATGTTATTCATTAATGTCATTGTTGTTTGTTCTTATTACACCTGCATAACAAACATGTTAGTAAAATTACATGAAGAGAAGTTTTGAGAGAGACAAAATACTATAACAAATGCAAGGAAAAGGGACCTAGTTCTACAATATCGCATGTGAATAACTTAAAATAAATGAGAAACAATTACAAGTGGAAGATTTAAAAGCTATCCTAACCATACTACATGCATGGAAACACTTGATGATTACTGTTAAGCCCTAGCTAGCAAGTAAATGGTTATGAAATTGTGATTGAATTACATGTTTAACATGCATATGGTGTGAAATATTGGTGGTGCACTTGGCAAGGTGATAGTGTTAATGGTCATACAATGGTTAATTGAATTATGTGGTCGATCCACATATGGTGTATTTGGATAGATTGAACGTTGGTGCCTCATTTGATAAGGTGGTGAACGTTGATGGTTATGCGATGTTGTTTGAGTTATATGATGTGAAATGGGATATGGTGATCCCGCTACTGGCTTTTAATGTGGTGATGGTTTCGATACATGTTTGATGAATCATGTTAATGGAGAATTTGTTGTCATGTATTGTTGAGTTAAGGAGATATGGGTGGAGGAGACGTGCATTTACTACACGTCACCTTTACTCTTCCCATTGGTCGCCACCCTAGTAGGGCTATTGTTCGATCTTGTTGCTTGGGTTATGCTCTGAATTTTTGGCAGGGAGAAATTGTTCGGCTAACTCTTGTTTTAAGGAATTCAATTACAGGTATGTCTTTTTTGGCCATTTGTGATTTTCCTCTGGTTATGAAATGATTATTGGCTCAAGTGTATGGGTTTGTGTTTTCCTAAGTGTTGCAACTGTGTGAAATTTGGTTTCTGGAAATGAAGAGTGAATGGTTCTTCATGTAACGATTTTGAGTTCGTCAAGGTTATTGGTCTTCCTAAGTGATAGCTATTTGTTATCACTGTTGTTTAGTTGGAGGGTTTTTGTTTAGCCTTGGGTGGATAGTTACCTTCACGCATTGTCTCTGGCCTTCATGGGTTTAATGGTTGGAGGTTTTGTTCACTTCGACATTGGTTGATTGCACCACCAAGAGTCATGAAATGAGGTTCATGTCCTTCCACGACCCTTTTTCACCTCTCTGTTGTGATTGTCAACCGAAGAGTGTGAGGGTTATACCCTGTGTGCGTTAAATAACCTTTTCCAGGCCAGACTAGAGCCCTACCTTTCAGTTATGGCCCCTGTCATGGATTTGTGCCCAACCATGAACGAGTTGTGGTTCCTCCTTTATGCATCGTGGCCTTGGAGGTTTTTCCATTATAAGGAGTGGCTCTACTCTCCCCGTGTTGACTATGACACAACCTTGGCCCTCTAGTCTGGAAGTTGTTTAAGAAGACCAGTCTGGCCTGTTGTTTTACGACTCGGTTTTTGTTTGATGGTTGTATAAGTTTCAATTATTTTGAGAACAGACTCGCCTAGTTGGTTGTATGACTTTCGTGTTGGTTGGTATATAGTCACTAGCTCAGTTATAATATTGGTAAACCCTACATTATCAGTTGCACTTTAAAAGCACACAGTTACTCTCCTTATGTCGATAGCTGAGTGTTGTTAATGGAAAGGGCCTCTGCCCCGATTTGATTAGATGCGTGGGTATGCGTTATTGCTACAACTTGTTAGGTTGTTGATTTTTTTTAAAGACAGTGACGAATTGTTTGGTAGATACATAGTCACTGGTTTTTGCACTGATGATTATTTGAATGTTTAGCTAGCATTGGTGAAAATGCTTAACATTTCTCATATCGCGTTATGTGTTTGCAAAATAAGTAATGGTCATGGTAACTGTGGTTTTCTTTGGGGCCGAATGACTATTGAACAAGATGGTTGTAAAAAGTATATTCATTGCATCCTTATGCTTGTTTGATTGTATAAGCCTGAATTTGCACAACATTTTTTATCACGGTGTAACTAAATCGAAGAAATGTTACAATAAATCAATGGCTCGGCACGAGATGTTGAGTTGTTACTGTGACTATGGATTTGTTTTGTTAAAGTGAAATTGTTGCAACACTGGGTTCTATTGGCTGCGTATTGTGTATAACATAGATGGCTTGAGTTTTCACAAGTCAGAGATACTCATAGAATTTTTGAGCATGTTATGTTGCATCCCGATCATTTGTTCAGACAGCCTTGTTGTTGACACCTCGTCATGTTGGATGGATGGCCCAGATTTTAAGTCACAGTGAATTGTTTTTTTTACAGTGGCAGAGTTACATTGCCTGGGCAAATTACCTCGTGCATAGCTTGTGTCTAACTGGTGACTGTGGGTCGTATGTTTAATTGTCAGTTCGGGTGTGGCAATTTGGTCTTGATTATTTCAGCTACTGCCTATATATGTTAATGAAGATCATTGCATTCAAATAGGCCCGATTGCAGTAATAGTGACTTCATTGCTAATTTGAAAACATGACTTTTGGGTATTACTGTGGATTGAAGAAATGCATGGGTAGTGGTTGATTATGATAGTTTACACATTAGAAATGAGTATTGTTTGAAATTTGTTATAAAATGCAAAGTATGTGGATGAATGGAACAAAACCTCTTACAAATTGTGTGGAATACATACTGTCTCGCGGTGGCACTATGTTGGATTTTTTATTATGAACAATGAATTAGTTAAATTGCATAGAAATTGTGGATGGTTGATGCATCTTCTTTATAGCATGTTTATGGATCACTTAATTATTCTCATGAACAATAATCGTCTTTCTTCCCTTCCATGGTTTCATTTTCCGCTAATTACAAATCCCATCACCTTCCCATTTCATTTTTGCACTCCTTGTTCTGAGATTAATTACAATCAAGAGAATTTATGTGTTAAAATGGATGAAAGTTGCAGTGTCTTGTGTGGATTGTTGTGAGGTCTTATTGGTTTGCTTTACAGTTGATTGTTGTTGTCATTGAGCAGTGACCATGTCTTCTCCCCCTTCATTATATCATATTTTCGCTCAATACAAACCCCTCATGTATCCCTAAACCCTTTTTCACCCCCCTGCTCGTTGATTAACAGTAAAACGATTTGTATGGATTGGATTGCATGAGTCTGATACATTCTGAGCCAAATCTATTTCATATTTTTAGAGAGTTGTCATGCATGGTTATTTAAAAGACTATTTGCTCATTGATCATGCATGCAAGATGAGTTTTTTCAGTCGAGGTAACCATGGTCGAGGAAACAGAGGTAGAGGTAACTGGAACTGAGGCCCAAGAAGGCTGAGGTTCTTCATACATTTTGACATTGATTTAGAAGAGCTTGGCCAATTGTTTCATGTTGGATTCTTTAATTGGATTGGGCAGGGAATAGTACAACCTAGGCCTGAAAGGCCTCACTTCCAAGCCTCACAAGCCCCCGATATCCCTGTACCTCCTCGTGTCTCCTTACAACCTGAGGACCCTAAAAATAATGGATGGCAGGAGATTGTCCACCCAACAGTCTCCCAACATCGTGGCTGGCCCAACTTGTCTTTGCCTGCTCCTCCGCCTTTGAACCCCATTGTCCAAGATGCCCCTAACCACTCGCCAATGCAATCCTCCCATGCTAGTAAGAGATTCAATACTTAATCCCACCATGCACTTTATAAAGGAAAATCCATTGTCACCCCTTCCCCACCCTCCAATGACTCTGACAAATCCATGTCTTCCCGTATGCATTTAAGTGACGATTGTTCCCACGTGATCAACGAGATTAAGCCTAAAGGCTATGCACAACCTGAGGCAAATTCAGGAAAATAAAGAGGTGACAGCGGCAACCAAGGAAAGGTTTCTTCGCAGACTGGGAAATATGGCTTTTGAGTTTTATGTTATCTATTGTTTCATGACAGTTGACTTCATGGGTCTTTGGACAACATGTTTATTTTGGATATATGAGTATTATTTTGAAATAATTTCTAATTTCATGAGTTTTAATTGCCAAAAGTGAATATATTAATGGGAGGCACAAGGAGGTGTCTTTTGCTTAACTAATGGTTATGTTATGATTATTATGATTGTTATGAACCAAAGGGAGTTACAAGGGGTCCCACCTACTAGTTATTATTTAATTATGACCCTTTATTATAATTATTATTTTTCCCCCTAACTAAAGTTAGTTTAGTCTTTTAATTAACTTAACTAATGAATTGGTTCAACTTCTTCAACCAATTCTAATTTGTTAAAAGCAAAAAGGAAGGGAGGAACAAGGGGAGGATAGAAGCGGAAGCATGCTAAGGTTTGCTCTTTGAGTTTATGTTGAGATAGTTCAGTTTTCATTCATTCATATATTCATCACAGCCTAATTCTCTTTTATGATAGCATGGTCATATTGTAGACAACAATATTCAGGGTTGAATCTAATCATTCAGACACTTGTTCTTCAGAGGTGTTGATATATCTTTGATAGTCTGTGTAGACTTGTTTGTTTATGAATTAATTTTCATGACTGAAAAAGGTTATTGTGCAAAGTCGAGTGGGCAACAATCTGTGGCAAGTTGATCCATCTTTTAGAGTTCAGTTTTGGTTTTCTGTCAGAGGTCCTTTTGTATGTTCCATCTGGTATGTCTAAGTTTGACTTTGGTCCAAGATTTTTGTATGATATTTTGTAAAGAAAATGACTCTTTGGTGAATTGGAACGAAATAAAGGATTGCTTTATGTCTCATCTATCTTGATTATCATCTTCGTGTCTTTAATTCTATTCTTACATTTATTTCAACAACTGTTATATTCAGAAAATAACATAAAAAGTTATTTTCCAACAAGCTTTTTGTTGATAAAAGACTAGCCTAAGTACTTGTAATTAATACTTGTGAGTTAGGATGTTATTTTTGTTGGCTATAAACATAGGGTGATATTCCCGTCTACTTTGCTTTAGCCAATTAAAGTCTGAAAATTCTTGAGTAAGATGAATTCATATATTTTCCTCAACACAACTGATACTTCAACTGCAACTACAACTGGTATTTCAATTGCAACTGCAACTGCAACCTAGGGTTGATGAGAAAACCCTAATTCCTCAAACTTAGAATTTCATAATTTTGATCCAGGGACTAGATGCACCCTCCTAGGGTGAACTCCTAGATGGTCTTGGTTTCACCAACGTTCTCCAACAAAGGTAAAAATGTCACTCTTAGGGTTTATGCAAAAACCCTAATTTTGCAGCAGCAGCAACATTGAAAACTAAATCTGGGAGAGGGTGCGTTGAGGGTAGATACTTCTTTATAAACTATGAATTGGTTTCTTTTAGACTTTCTCTGATTCCATGTTGAAGTTTTACTTATACAACTAGCAGTTACAGTTCTTCTTTATTATTATAATCATTCAGCACATTAGTTGCATAAATAAGATCACTGAAAGAGAGGCATTCACAAAAACAATAGAGACACACAGATTATCCTCGGAAACCCTCATGGGGGAGAAAATCCAACAAAAAATTCCTCAATATAGATAGACCAAAGACCGAACAAAAGATCCTCCTCTACTCCTTCACTGGGAAGAGTAGCGCACCACTTGACCAAGAAATACCAAGAGATAGAGCAGAAACCCTCCCCCCAGTTGCATCAACTTCTCCTCCAAGACTTGCACACTTGTAGAGCTAGGTGTATATGTGTCCAAATGAGGCATTGGCCTCTCTTATAAATAGTGGTCCGACCAGCCTCTAATTAGGTCTGGGCCGACCTGTCACTTTACCCTCTTAATTTACAATTAACTGTCAAGGCACAATAGGGCCGAATTTTACTAAGGCACAATAGGGCCTAATTAAATATAATATAATATTATTATTCAACTCTCTCTTAGGTAGAATATTCCTCGAATTTGCAATATTTCTAGTGAAGGAGTGGAGGAGGATCTTTTGTTCGGTATTTGATCTATCTATATTGAGGAAGTTTTTGTTGGGTTTTCTCCCCCATGAGGGTTTCCCAAGATAATCTGTGTGTCTCTATTGTTTCTGCGATTGCCTCTCTTTCAATGATCTTATTTATGCAGCTAATGTGCTAAATGATTATAATAATAAAGAAGAATCGTAACTACTAGTTGTATAAGTAAAACTTCAACAATAATCACACAAGCATCCTAGCCTCAAAACCTATATCAATGGCCCAAAATGTCCTCGTTGATCAGCCTATATGTACATTACATTTACAATTGGGGTTCAACCTAGGGATATTACAAGTCACCAGATATACTTCCATTCATGTTGTGATATCCATTGCCTCAATCATGGGGTGGAGGATTCACCAGATGGACATGAAGATAACATTCCTCAATGGGATCATTGAGGTTGAAGTATATATAGAGGAACCTTAGAGCTTTGAGTTACATGAGAGGGAGTCTCGTGTGTGCGAGTTTAAGAAAGCCTTGTATGGACTCAAGCAAGCACTCGTGGCATGGTATTTCAGGTTTGACATATACTTGTAGAGTATGGGTTTCACCAAGAGCGATGTTGACCCTAACTTGTAATTCATACTTGTTGGGGTGGATTCACTTATCTTGGTGTTGTACGTTGATGATTTATTTCTCACAAGTGCAAAGGAGCTTATAACAGGGTGCAAGGAAGATTTGGCTGTTGAGTTTGAGATGTAGGACATCGGCTTGATGCATTACTTGTTGGGGTTGGAGGTTTGGTAGATATCGTGTGAGATCTTCTTTGGATAGGGGAAGTACACAATGGATATCCTGAGGAGACTTAGGATGGAGGATTGCAGACTGATGGCTACACCTATGGTTACTGATCCAAGGGATCAAATTTTGCTCAAAATTCAAAGTGCTCAGAATCACTTCAAAACGAACAAGAACGTAGGCCTCGTTGTCACGAACCCAACTCACTTTGAACAGGGTCAAACAGACATCGGATGAGTGAGATATCGCGTTCTGTTCGATTTGCCAAACAGGCAAAAAATTCGCTGACTGTACAGTCTGTACAGGTGATGACGTGGCAGGTGATGATTGGACATGATGACATGGCAAGTGACGTGTCAACTGATTTGGCAAGCTGACGTGGCAATTTTTGATTGGACAACTGAGTGACATGTGAACGACTCATTGTTGGACACGTGGCCCAGGCATGGGCTGCCATGTGGCACCGCGTTAAAGGTTGGTATGTTAAAATTTTTATGGAGTCCACGGGGGTCGAACCCTGGACCCCCACCACAATGCAACGACTTGGAAAGGGTTGGGCTGCCATTGCGTCCACACTTTGTTCCTTATTATATATATGATTCCATATATATTTAAATTTAAATGTTGTTGTGTTTTGGGGCGCGTCATTCCAGGAAGCCTATCTTCTTCATTTTTTGGCCAAACCAGGTGCCGAAAAAGCCCAGCTGGGGGTTTTTGGATGTTCTGGAGCCATTGGAGCCATCTATTTAGAATTTTGAGCAATGTAAAGCATTGATTTTAGCACTTTGAGCAAATAATATAAAAGATCCATTGGAAGCTGGACTAGGAGATGTAGCCCAAGAGAGGGATGAACTCTTTTTGTCATTTGTTGTGTTATGTGTTTATTGTTCACTGTTATTTGTTGGTTATTATCTACATCTTGAATGTGAAATTTTATCTAAATTATGTGTTTTCAAATTGATCCTTTTGCCTAAGCACACTTATTTAAAAACTTGCAAAAATTTCAAAGATACAAGCCTTTTTTCATTTTCAGATCAAGTTGGTATCAGAGCATAGGTTTTTGAAGGCTTGATTATTTGCAAGTGTTTGTTTTCTGATGCTCACAAGAAAATAAGGTCAACTTGTAGAGCCAAGTTCTCAACTTTCAAGAAGAAGGACTATACAATCACCTCAAGCTTCAAGGAGGCATTCACCAAGTATGGCTCATGAAGAGGGTCATGAAAATCTTCCTTCTGAAGATGATGATCTCAGAAAGGATTTCATGGATATGAGAGAAATTGTGAAAGTCTTGTTTGAAGAAAGGAATGCAAGGTTGCAAGGTGAAAGCTCCAACCCTTCAAAGGACAAGGGAGACAGTGGTGATAAAACTCCAAAGGAAACAGAGGGAATGGTGATACTCCACCTCCTTCACCTCCATCTTCCACTTCTTCTACCATTTCACAACCACCTCCAAATTCTCCAAAGGGACATGGTAAAATTCCTCCACAAATTTCTTTGTTAAAGCTTGATATTAAATTTGAATTGCCAATGTACAGTGGAGAGGTAAATGTTGAGAAATTAAATAATTGGATTCGTCAGATTGAAGTGTATTGTAGGATACAAAGGATTCAAGATGATGAAACTAAAATTCAGCTTGCTTCTTTAATATTGGATAGTGCATCACTCATTTGGTGGGAAGCCAAAACTCAAGAGGACATGAAGAAACATGGTAAAGTTTTATCCTCTTGGAATGATTTCATTGTTTCAGTTAAAAGGCAATTTTATCCATTAGCTTACATGCAGAAAGCTATTATGGATTGGCAAAATTTTAGACAAGCTAAAGGGAAAAATGTGCAAAGCTTTATTCAAGAATTTAGGAGAAGAGCTTTGGTTTTGGGAGTAGATTTGTCTTCTCAATAAACTTTACTCAAATACATTGGAGCTTTGCATAACTACTTGAGGCATACAATACTTATGTTTAATCCTTCAAATCTAGATGAAGTATGTGTGCAGGCTACTCATTTAGAGGCAAGAGGAAGGAATGAACCTCAAGAGGGCAGTAAGAAATTTTTTAATGAAGACAAGGGAAAAATGAAGTTTGAAGGAAATTGAAAGAAAAATGCTTCAGTTAAGAAAGAGAGGGAGAAACACTCTTGTAAACATTGTTCAAAGGATGGCCATGATGAAGACCATTGTTGGAAACTTCATCCTGAAAAGAGGCCCAAAAATTTCAACAACAAAGAGAAACCAAACATTGTTGCAACTATACAACAAGATTTAGGATCTGATTCGGAAGATGAAACAAAAATCACAACCATGGGTTTACAAGGTAAGACTTCTATTGCAAGCACTAGTTCTTCAAATTCTGTTATCAATGAAACTCAACATGAAAAAAAAAGGATAGAGTTTTTCCACATAAGGGTTATTTCAAAACATACCAAGATAGATACTCTTTTTGATACGGGATCACAAGCAAACCTTATCTCTGAAGACATTGTCAAGAAACTAGATTTGGAAGCTACTCCTCATCCTAAACCATACCCATTAGGTTGGATACATGACAATGCCAAATTGCATGTGACAAGAAGGTGTAAACTCAGATTTTCCATCACTGCAAACTATATAGATGAGGTAGAGCTTGATGTCATTCCATTGAATCTTTGTGGTATTGTTCTTGGAAGCCCATACTTATATGATAGGAGAGCCATTTTTCATCGCCATGAGATCAAGTATCATTTGTTTAAAAATGGAATTGAGTACATTGTTAGAGCACATACAAAGAAGATGAATTTATCACTTGTAAATTCGGGACAAATTAAGAGATTAGTCAATGCTAGTAAGAACCTTATACTTTTGATGATTAAACCCAAAGACAATGATGAGGACCAAGTTCTCAAAGGGTGCGATGCAAAGTTACAATCTGATTTGTATGAGGTTGATAATGAAAATGTTGAGATGTTTCAAGAACCAAGGGAATTGCCTCCTAAAAGGGGTATCCATCATGAGATTCTATTGCAGCAAGGAGGCCCTCTTCCAAGCTTTGACATGTGAAAGATGTCATGCATGGAGAATGTTGAAAATAGAAAACAAGCGAAAGAGTTGCTTGACAAAGGGGTCATCAAACCAAGCACTTCACCATGCCGGTTACCAATTGGTTTGGTACCAAAGAAACATTGTATGTGGTGTATGCAGGTAGATTTCAGAGCCTTGAACAAGACTACATATATGATCGTTGAAGTAGATATATGGAAGAAAGCTTGGAAAGCAAACCAAGCTCCATTGCATGCCTTGACAAGTCATGTTTTCCACTTGGTAATAAGGTATAAGAAAGATTTTTATGATAAAGTTGTTGTTATGCTTACTAGGCCTAATGATAGTGCTTTAGTTATTTTCAAGCATAATCATATCATGCATAAGAGATATTTGGAACAATATGCTTTAAGTGTTGATGGAAAGGATGTTTATTCAACTTTATGTCACACTAACCAAGTTGAGGAATTGGATTCCTATGAGCATGGTAAACTTTTGTATTTTGGCAAGCTATGTTTTTCACAGGGTGAAAGAGTCCACAAGATAAGAGAAGCACATTCTTCTTTTGTTGTAGGCCATTTTGGTGTAGGCAAGACGGTGGCTAGATTGCAAGGCAAACATCCTAAGTTTTGGGATGAGTATCTATATCACTTTCAGCATGCTTATAACCAGACCAAAAATTTCATTGAACCAGTTCAAATTGTGCAGCAATCCGTTCAAGAACAGTTGAGAAAGAGCCAAGCCAAGTACACAACAAGGCACGACAAGTTTGAAATTGATCTCGAAAGCACCAATCCAAGCAAGGTTGGATGGATTGAGATTGTAAGGGTGAGGGAATTGTACCCTCATCTTCAGATAGACTGAAAGTAGTCTTTTGGAGGTCCAAAAGCTTCCCAATGGGGAGGAGTGATCCAGGGGATCAATTTTTGCTCAAAATTCAAAGTGTAGAGAATCGCTTCAAACGAACAGGAACGTAGGCCTTGTCGTCACGAACCGAACGCACTTCAAACGGGGTCAAACAGACATCGAATGAGTGAGATGTCGCGTTTTGTTCGATTTGCCAAACAAGCAAAATTTTTGTTGACTGTACAATCCATACAGGTGATGATGTGGTAGGTGCTGATTGGACATGTTGACGTGGCAGGTGATGTGTTAGCTAATTTGGCAAGCTGATGTGGCAAGTTTTGATTGGAAAACTGAGTGACATATGAATGACTCATTGTTGGACATGTGTCATGTTTTTGTCAAATGGTATGGTGCCACGTGCCCCTATGTGGGCTGCCATGTGGCACCGCGTTAAAGGTTGGTATGTTAAAATTTTTATGGAGTCTACGGGGGTCGAACCCTGGACCCCCACCAGAGTGCAATGACTTGGCAAGGGCTGGGTTGCCATTGCACCCACGCTTTGTTCCTTATTATATATATGATTCCATATATATTTAAATTTAAATGTTGTTGTGTTTTGGGGCGTGTCCAGGCTGGGGCTTAGCCCCAGAGCTCGGTCATAAGCGCGTTACCATGTGACTCGACTCCATACATATATTCGTGTGGGAGTTTTAAATGGACACAACCATGCGCCCGATACGTGGCACAACCACATTCACCTGAACGCTTGTCAAGCACGTGCTCAATCTTGAAACGAGGCCCCTTTTTATGCGTTGGGACGTAGCTACATGGCCCCCATGCGCCCAACACCTCCGTGATTCGAGGGCTTAGTTCGCTAACGGTGCGACAATTTGGCGTGTTTTGCGGATATGCACGCGTGAGATGGGTTTAGGCATGGGAAAGGCCCAGAGGCCAGGTTAGACACACAGAGATGAGATTTGGCGAACCAAAGACAACAAGCTTGAAGGGGAAACTTCCAGGAAGCCTATCTTCTTCATTTTTTGGCCAAACCAGGTGCTGAAAAATCCCAGCTAGGGGATTTTGGATGTTCTGGAGCCATTAGAGCCATCTATTTGGCATTTTGAGCACTGTAAAGCACTGATTTTAGCACTTTGAGCAAATAATATAAAAGATCCATTGGAAGCTGGACCAGGAGATGTAGCCCAAGAGAGGGGTGAACTCCTTTATCATTTGTTGTGTTATGTGTTTACTATTCATTGTTATTTGTTGGTCATTATCTACATCTTGAATGTGAAAGTTTCTCTAAATTATGTGTTTGCAAATTGATCATTTTGCCTAAGCACACTTAATTAAAAACTTGCAAATACTTCAAAGATACAAGCCTTTTTCATTTTCAGATCAGTTACCAATCTGAAGAAGGTTGTCACTTTAGATTAAGATCTGGTGGACCCCAGGTTGTACAAACAATTGCTTGGTTCTTTGATGTATTTGGTCAACACCTGGCTAGATATATGTTTTGCTATGAACACCTTGAGCCAATTCACGATGGAGTTGAGGCAAGTGCTTGGGTATTTGAGAGGTACTGTGGAGTATGGTTTGAGGTATCTTGGAGGTGATGGAGTGAGTCTGCAGGGATATATAGACTTAGGTTGGGTAGTGAGTGCAGCAGATTGGAAGAGCACCTTAGGGTCCTGCTTCAACTTGGGATCAACAATGATTTCATGGTTCGATAGGAAGCAGACTTCCATAACACTCATTTTAGTAGAGGCATAGTATATGGCAGCGAGTACGGTTAGTTGTGACACCACTTGGCTTAAAAAATTGCTTACATGATTATTTGATTAGGAGTTGGAAGAGCACCTTAGGGTCCTGCTTCAACTTGGGATCAACAATGATTTCATGGTTCGATAGGAAGCAAACTTCCATAACACTCATTTTAGTAGAGGCATATTATATGGCAGCGAGTACGGTTAGTTGTGACACCACTTGGCTTCAAAAATTGCTTACATGATTATTTGATTAGGAGTTGGATCCTACAATGATATATTGTGATAATAAGAGTGGTATCAAACTCTCCTAGAATCCAATATTCCATGACAGGTGCAATCACATTGAGATCGGATATCACTTCATTCGAGACATGATCCAGAAGGGAGCAGTGAAGCTTCAATATATCTCCATAGATGAATATGTTGCAGACATTCTCATCAAACCCTTAGTGAAGGGTAAGTTTGTTTTCTTCAGAGACAAACTTGGAGTGGTAGAGAATACCTTCTTTGCTTAGAGGGAGTGTTAAAGTTTGTAGATCAAACATGTATCTCCACGTTGGTTTGTGTCTAACATGTGGAGATCGTCATTAATATGTCTCAGAAATTTGAAAATTCACTTTAATAATTTAATTATTAAAGTGAATGCCATTTTATAATTAATGGAGATTAATTAAATGAAATGCCTAAGTTTTTGGCATTGGTGAATTTAATTAATTAAATGAATCTTAGCCATTGATCTAAAGTGAGGTGAGATTTAATGTCAACCATTGATCACTTTGGAGATTAGTGTTTTGGCTCAACTCAAGATTATAAAAGGCAGCCAAGGTGAGAAAAAAAGACACACAAGCAAGGAGTTAATGACTCAATTGAAGAGTGGAGAAGGACTTTCACTTTATAGATTTGGACAAGGAGAAAATTTATGCAGCCAGGAAATTTTAGTTGACCATACCAAGCAAGGCAAAGGTCAGGGAGTTTTCTAGAGGGGTTGTGCAACTTGAAGAAGCAACCAGAGAGGTCATAAAGTCCAATGGTAGCAACCGTATAGGTCGAGATAGGTCATATAGGTTGTGGTAGGGGTTGTACATGTTGAAATATAACCAAGAGGGCATCAGGCAGTGACAACAAGGGGGCAGTGGGTTTCATCAACATAAATCTGCCAAGGTTTTGCTACTATTTGTATTTTCTTTGTGGGTCATTTTCCCGGTAAGGGATCCCTTCTATGCTTGGATATTATTTTAATGAAGAGATGATTTAAAGGGCATAAATTTGTTGTGCATGCGTCATTGTGAGATTGGTTTTTGTTATCACTCCAAGAAACTCTTTGAGGTTGTAAGTCAAAGATGTTTGGTAACTTAATGTAAACTTGTTTTTGTGTTTTTGTATATGTGGATCAATGGGATAACTCAACTACAATATGGTATCCAGACAGTCAAAATGAATAATCAAATAAACCAATGCCCTCAGGGATCAATAATCAAATAATAGCTTTAAGTGGGTGAAGAAGACAATGCTTATAAACCAGATACACAATGATGGGTTTAATAAACAATGTAAGAAACTATTAATCAAGTTATGAACTGACTAATGAGATGACGGTCCTTTTACAGTTAAAACAACTTGAATAAGAGTACAGAAGAAGGGTGGAAATCTGACATTAATAGAGAGAGAAACTTGTGATCTGTATTATCATATGAAAAGTCTGTTACTAAGAACTAATTCCTATGCTATGTCTCTGATGTGTCATGGAGGAAAGGACACATGTCTTCAGTAGTTGGAAAACTTTCAACAGTTGTGAACAAAGCTTTAGTTGACCAATTAAGCATTCACCTCCAAAATCTCCATGAATCTTTGAAATTGAATATTTCGTGTTTTGGAGATTAATCTTTTTTATGCTCTCTTATCCTTTAAATCACCCAAAAATCGCTATGTTCAAGCTCAAATCTTCAAAATTCTTACTCTGTGGTTTCACCAGCTATTTCGCCTTTGGATTTGCTAATTAGTCGATGAAAGCTTTGCTTTTCAACAGCGAATTGGTTACAATTGTGCCTTTTGTGCTGGTGAAAACTCTATTTTAGTAAAAAGGAAAACCTTTCGTGTTCATAATAAAAAATCATTATTTATTTGATTAATCTCCCTGCAGATTTACAACAACCTGTGACAGCACCTGTAGAGATATCATCTTCTTCAATACCAACAATCTTGAACAATACAACAGCTCCATATTGGAAGACTACCATGTAATGGCAATTGTTACAAGACTCCTTGCTCTCTTAAATGTCATTTATGCAGAAGAAGAGTATTGAGTAGTTTTATTAAAATAGTGGGTGCTCTCATTGGGTGATGGAGTCCAGTACAATCTCAGTGCAAATGACAGACCATATCTATTTAGAAGGAGCGTTTAGACCATAGTCATGACACTTAACTTGGCATTATTGTTGATGATGTCAATTGTGAGCATACTAGTAATTAGCAAACACCTCTGTTAGAAAAATTTATGTGATGTTTTATATGTATGAAGAAGGTCGAAGCTTTCAAGATATACAAGCAGTTATCTTATTTCTGAAATCAAAGCTTTCTATATTTAAAACCTGGAAATCACCAATGCGATCTGATTTATTTTGAATAGCAACAAAGTTTTGGTAAAAGATCGTCTGAAAAAAAAAAGAAAAAAAAGCCTTCCTGCCTTATAACCATGTAACGCCATAACCAATCTTCAAAAGCTTGGTATAAAAGCGTTGAAACCCTTTGAACCTGCAAGATCTTGGTGTTTCATTCTGTTTACTTAGAGCAATAAACTTCAATCATTGTAGCTTTAACTGGCAGCTGACATAAAGATTCTTTGCTCTGTGTGTTCTTTTGAAAACCTGTATCTTTCAATTCGATGTTCAACCTGTCAAAAACTCTAACACGTAGCTATACTGCACATGCATTCTTTGCTTGCAAAATCGGGCATATGTATCATCGATTTAGCTTGGCGCAAGAGACCAATGATCTCAGGTACTTGACAGAGGCAAATGAAATTTTGAAGCTCGACGCTAGGTTGATATGGAGCATGACTTGTCTTGAATTGAGGTTTGACTCGTAGCTTTGAAGTTGCATGCACAACTAGCACATGTAGGGAAGACTTGTGGCTTGGATTTTGACATATAACCTGAGAATTCGGTATGTAATTTTGATGTGGCTTTATATGGATTTATGTTGTGACATGTGGACCAAAACTTTGGTTAAATGCACTTGATATGTAAATTTTTGGCATTCTCACCATTCTCCAACATTTGGTGCATATTACATTGATTTAGGGTTTTTGGAGAAGAAATAACAATTTATTCGTAAGTGTGTATTGCAGGTCCAGAGGGTAAAACCGAAATATTTCTAGGCAGAAGTGGTCGAATAAGGTTTGTCAAGACTCGATGAAAGATATGACGATCATGGCATAATCAAACGTTCAAAGGAGTTTGACAATTTAAGCATAAATATGTAAAGATGCTCTTCAAAATATACTGGTAATTTTGAGAGCTAACAGTTTCCATTGTGCTTCCACTATTTGTTTCAATTAATTATTTTAGCAGTGTAAATTATTCAGTAAGCTGCAATTTAATTTTCAACAAGGAAATTCACTGCGAAATAATTTATCTAGGGATATAATTATAAAATTAACAATATAGCCCATTGGTTCTTTAAATATATAATATGCATTGATGCATCTTAAATATGGATACACTAGTGCTACATTATATGTGAAGCATGGACTAAACAAACCTCTACTACTAAAACCTTTTGCTACCTATTTTTTTAAGTTATAGTAAATCTCCACTAAAACCTATGCAAGAACTTTTGCTTTTGTGAATGTTACCCCCGACCTAGGGGTAACTAAGGAGATCATGTCTCGAGTCCCACATGTAGCAGACATGGAGTACTGAGAGCTAAATGGGCAAAGCATAGCCCCGAAAGGAATTTATTTTCATTGATGCATTCTACACATCACCAACAGTAACATACACCACACCAGCCTGGTCTTAGAGAGCAATGGGTCTTGCTCCATGAGGTAATGAGTCTGGGTATCATGGTAAGTGTCACTCTAATATTTGAAGCATTTTGAACATGTTGCAAATAATCTTTCTTGATTTCAGAACGTTTGCTTGGAATTTATGCTCTTTGACTTATTTAAACCTGGTGGGTGTCAGGTTATCCTAGTAATTTGGTCACCCTCGGGAATAAGGTGTTATTGGTGGGTTCCTTGAAGAGTCATCGTCCATTCCCTATTATACTTATCACCTTCCACACTTCTTCCATGTCGTCTCCTTATCTTTCGGGATTTTCGGGTGTACTGACCCAAGAAGGGATTGTACCTTATTTCACGAGAAGAAGGGGATAAAGACCTGGGGGGAAAAGTAGCTGACAAAAGATAAAGGCCTAAAATATAAACCTTCTAGATGCTCACCCAGACAAGTCTTGAGAACAATGAACTACTTCTCTTAAAAGAATTGACGACCTGCAAAAGATAAAATATATAATAAATATCCCACTTGAATGAAAGACTAACACAAGTGTGTTATAACGCTTTGATGGTTACCCTTATGGTGGACCTCTCCTTTCAAGTGACACTATGGTATTTCCCCTAGCCCTTGATTTGTCTTGAGGAATAGTTAGTGTTTCGACATTAATAAATTAATGGCAATAAATGGGCTTGGAAAAATGTTGCATCATGGACGCAGGGGCAACTTACCCTCTACAAAGGCAACCATAAATGAGACAATACAAACCCTTGTATGTCATGAATGCCATGCCCAGAAGCTCACCCCACTCCAATTCACATGCACACATGACTTAGATAGGCTCCACTTGGGAGACACCTTGGACCCAGGGAATGATTGACCCAATAGGATGGCTTGAGACCCTTCCCACACCTAAATTTGACAAATTGTATAACGTCTTTGAGCATTTGTTTAGTTTTAAAAGGGGGGTTTGATGCACATGTTTGGGTGGTTTGATTATTAGATTGTGGCTTACTTGTTATGATACTTGTGACGCATGGACCGTTGGAGGGAATATATGTTTGCCTTTGCATAACCTTGCCCAGTGGACAAGTATTCGTGAGGAGATGATCAATTCAAACCTTCATGAGGGCTTGAAGCCCAAGGATGGATGCATAAATCCTGGGCCTAGGGCAAGAACGTGATGACCAATTTTCATAGTGAAGGAAGAAGATGTTGCCTTGGACGCCACCCTAGTATCCCATGACGTCACCTAGGGCTAGGTTTTGACACAAGAAGATGTTGGATTGTTGTTCTAGCACGTGTGGCATTGATGATGGCCTTTGGAGGCCCAATGCTCTACTAGATGATCTCAACGTCTCATGGAGGAGGCCTAATGTCACCCTAGGAAGGATGATGTCACCCTCTTTAGGGTTTATTTTGTGGAAATTGATTTAATTTTGAATTTCAAGAGCAAATTGACATGTAGGCTCTGTTTTGTGAAAAGACGCAACTTTTGGATTAATAAGCCAAGATTTTCTATATAAATATGTTGGTTTAATTCATTTTTTCATCATAACTCATCCCACTTGAGTGGGTGGACTAAAATTTTCGCCCCTTTGAGGCTATTGGCTGAAATTACTAAGGCACATATTCTTGGAGAGGCTTTTTGTGGTGTATCTTGGTTATTTTCATGGTGGAAAAGTCTTCAACTAGGGTTTGGCTTGATTATTCTTGGTGAAGTAAGTAGAAAATATGCAATCTTATTTATATAATAAATGCTTGTGGTAAACTTTACTTATTTCATGTTGAAGATTATGAAATTGCTTGCTTAAACCCTAAGAGAGAAACATAAGGTGTTTCTTTCTCTCTATAGTTTTTATACTTGTTTAATTTGTCAAGTATACCTTGTTTAGGAGTGACTACTAGAGACCTAAAGTGCTAGCACTCTAGTAGCTTCATTCTAATTGCTTATTGCATAATATATTTTCAATAGTATAAGGAAGGAAGGTTCACTAGGGCCTAAAAGTGCTTACTCCCTAGTGAACCAGTCCTCAATATTTGGATGTTTGAAGCCTTGAAGTGCAAACACCTCTTGCATCCACCTCTTTTCCTTTGGCAACTATTATCATCGTTATTTTCTCCAAGTTGTGTTGTTGTTGTTATTGACTCCATGAGCCCCAAAAAATGAACTTTTCCACTTGCTTTTGTGAATGATTGATCAAACAAACACTCAAACTTTCTTCTTTGAAGCTCTTACTAACCTTCACTAACTCTAAACTAGACTAATTCACTAGTTAAATTCTTGTTGTTGCAAATCACTGCTACAACCATACTAATTTGTTGCATTTACCTACATAACTCACACCTAACTCACTCAAAAATTGCTTGTGATAATTGCTAAACAATCTACTTGATAAATACTAAGCTTTCATAGTGTTTCCTTGCAATTTTGAGCACTAATTTTTGTGGTTATTACAGATTATTTATTGTTGTTGTAAACTGATAAATCGCTGCAAATTTACTTCAGCCACTTCATTTCGTAATTGTCTAGCGTTTATGAGGATTTTTATTATCATTTGGTACTTGGAGATTGTATATGCATGACATATTGTTCTTGTTCCATGCATGTACATCAATACTCTCTTTGCTTCAAATCTTTCAGACGAAGACACTCTTGACTTTGGTGACCAGTGAGAGGGGGAGTTTGTCTTTATCCTTATTCTTAGCTTACTTACCCCTTTAGGCCACCACAGATGCCTCCCCTGGGGTAGACCTATTTCTACTCCTAAAACATGGGGATATCCTATTGAGGTGACAGTGGTAGGACATCCCATTTGTTATGCCAATCTCCCTCACTTGCCTTGGGCTTTGGGAAAGTACAAAATTGTGTTATAACATTTTTCACGTCATTGTCGAGGAACATCAAGTCATTTTTCCTCAAACGACATATCTTTGGTAAGCCTTTCCTCAAAGCCTTTTACTTTACAAGATTACCTAGCAACTCTGATGAGGGTGATTCCCTCACTTCTTTTGATAATCCTAGGAGAATGATTTGGCGACTCCACTGATGACAAAGCCAACCATGGTTTCTCAATGGGAGTCAAGTAATTTCAAACCCTTGTATATGAGTGAAATCTCGGGTTACCCTTGACAAATGCATGTAAGGTAAGAGAAATGGCTCCCTAAATTCACTGATAATGATGTGGTTAGCATTGAAGGCCATATGAGTGACTTTTGGGCTTTCTTTCAACTTCACCTTATTAGTGACGATGTTGAATATCTGGCAATGAAACTTTTCTCTGCCACTATTCATGACAATGCTAGAAGATGGTATGATAGTCTCCATGATGCCACCATCACATCTATGGACCAATTAGAAGAAGTCTTTCTCAAGAGATGGAGTATTAGACTAGAGGATATTCACATATTGATAACAAGAGTCAATTACATAGAAAAGATTGAGAACGATACCATTAAGGAGTTCCATACCAAGTTCGAGAGGTTGTCACAACAAATCCCTAAAATCCATTGTCCTGGAAACAAGTTCCTCCTTTCCCTCTATACTAGGGCGTTCTCAGGGAAATTAGGATTCCTGCTTGATAAAAGGGGCTCAAGGACAATCAAAGAAGCTCACAACAAAAATTGAGGCCAAGATCTCCTCATCCATGGAAGAACCTTTCTCTGCTCCAAAAGTCAGGATTGACGACGTTGAGGTTACCCCAGATATTGGTAGTGCCCTGACAAAATTACAAGAAATTGTTGATGATGAAGAATTCATCAATGAACACAAATTTGAAGAAGAGCTCCATAATGAGTATTGCCCATCCCACGAAGAGGAGCAAGCCTTTACTCATGATTCTACCAGAGATAACAAAGACTTGGTTGAAGAACGAGAGCCTGAAGATGTCAATGAAGTACTAATGTGTGCACCTCCCTCTGATGAAGCCATCCAAGATCATATTCCTCCTGCAAAAGAAGAAGAGAATGAGGTTAATCATTTTCCCTTTTAGGTTTTTGATGATAGCCTATTCTTTGATTCAGAAGGTGAAGAAGTAAAGGAATACTTGGATGAGCTAGACCCTTCATGTTGTGATGAATGTGATGATATGATTGATGAGTTTATATCTGTCAGGAGACGTGGATGGGATGTGATTGGTCATATCACATTTACAACATTGAGGGTCATTTCCAATTGTTGCCTTCACAACTATCATATAAGATCGCTATTGATTTTGACATTTGGCAACAAGGAGATGATATACTTATAGATATATCTCAAACACCCAAGGATGACTTAATGCAATGTTCTCATAATGATTTCCGGTCATACCTTGAGGAGTTCAATGAATATTCTCTTGAGCAGTTCGATATAGTCTATGAAGAATAGTTTCAACCACCATTGTGCTCAGTTTTTTACAAGGGTGAGGACACGGTTTGCCTTACGCATGATACTTGTGATGAGGTTTTCCAACCTTCTTCTTTTCATTTATCTCACTATGTCACTAAGGACACAGTTGGGAGGCGTGCTTCTTGTCTCAAGATTTCTCTAGGGTGAAGATTTCTTTTAGAATTTAAGGGTAGGTTGAATGCCTTGAGAAGAAGTTTTATATTTCAGTTTTTCAACTTTCCCCTAAGAAGTTGTTAGTCATCCTCCAGGTTCTTGTTCATCCCTTCTCAAACCTTAGGGAGCGATGAAGTCTAAGGTATCCAACCTTTAGACTCTTTGAGTCAACCTCTCGAGTCTTCGACCTTTCTTGACCCTTTTCAGAGATGGATCGAGCGCTTTCCTGGAAATGTGACGTGGCATGCTTTTGTCCCTCCCTCCAACCTCCGTGAGTTAGATTTTACGATTTCCTATGATATGATACATGCTCTAACTCATGTGCTTGACTTGTCATTGTTTTGGTTTATGATGAAGCACATAGGCAGGTATTATGATATATTGCGATGATGGTTTCATTGGTTATATGATTATACCTAGCATTCAATTAGCAGGTAAGTATAGGTAGGTAGGCATTTGCATCCATTGTATATATTGTGCATATCATATTAGTGTAGTTGCATTTTCATTTTCATATTGTTTTATTTCAATTGTATATATTATATGATCATGATTATATGTTAGATTAGAGATATTTTCTTTTCAACATTTGCCTTTTTCATTTTGATTTTATTCATATATGGACAAAGGGTGATAGTACCACCCTAGATACTCTAATGTGTTTTCTTGAATGTGTAGGGCACATGTCATACTAGAGATGTTGAGGTTCTCATGCGCTCTACGGTGAGCACATGTCCTCGAGTAGGAGCCAGATGTTACCCCCAACTTAGGGGTAACTAAGGAGATCATGTCTCGAGGCCCACATGTTGCAGACATGGAGTACTGAGAGCTGGATGGGCAAAGCATAGCCCTAGAAGGCCCTTATTTTCATTGATGCATTCTACACATCACTAGCAACAACATCCACCACATTGGCCTGGTCCTAGAGGGCAACGAGTCTTGCTCCACGAGGTAATGAATTTGGGTATCATGGTAAGTGTCACTCTAATATTTGAAGCATTTTGAACATGTTGCAAATAATCTTTCTTGATTTCATAACATTTGCTTGGAATTTATGCTCTTTGCCTTATTTAAACCTCGTGGGTGTCAGGTTATCCTAGTAAGTTGGTCACCTTTAGGAATAAGGTTCTATTGGGGGGTTCCTTGAAGAATCATCGTCCATTCCCTATCATACTTACCACCTTCCACACTTCTTCCATGTCGTCTTTTTATCTTTTGGGATTTTCGAGTGTACTAACCGAGAAGGGATTGTACCTTATTTCATGGGAAGAAGGGGCTTAAGGCCCAGAGGGGAAAAATAGCTGGAAAAAGATAAAAGCCTAAAATATAAACCTTCTAGATGCTCGCCCAGACAAGTCTTGAGAACAATGAACTGCTTCTCTTAAAATAATTGAAGACTTGCAAAAGATCAAACAAATAATAAATATCCCACTTGAATGAAAGACTAACACAAGTGCATTATAATGCTTCGATGGTTACCCCTATGGAGCTTTGTGGACCTCTCCTTTCAAGTGACATTGTGGCATTCCCCCCTGCCCTTGATTTATCTTGGGGAATACTTAGTATTTGGACTTTAATAAATTAATGACAATAAATGGGCTTGAAAAAATGTTGCATCACAGACGAAGGGCAACTCACCCTCTACAAAGGCACCCATAAATGAGACAATACAAACCCTTATATGTCATAAACCCCATGCCCAGAAGCTCACCCCACTCCACTTCACATGACTTATATAGGTTCCACTTGGGAGATACCTTGGACCCGGGGAATGATTGACCCGATTGACCTAAATTTGACAAATTGTATAACGCCTTTGAGCATTTGTCTAGTTTGAATAAGGGGATTTGATGCACATGTTCGAGTGGTTTGATTATTATATGTGGCTTACTTGTTATGATACTTGTGACTCATGGACCCCTGGAGGGCGTATCTATTTTCCTTTGCAAGACCTTACCCGGTGGACATGTATTCATGAGGAGATGATCAGCTTGGTCCTTCATGAAGGCTTGAAGCCTAAGGATGGATGCAGAGACCCCACGCCTGGGGCAAAATCGTGATGACTAGTTTGCATAGTGAAGGAAGAGGACGTTGCCTTGGACGCCACCCTAGTAGCCCATAATGTCACCTAGGGATAGGGTTTGACACCAGAAGATGTTGGACTGCAGTTCTTGCACGTGTGACATTGATGATGGCCTTTGGAGGCCCAACGCTCTACTAGATGACCTCAATGTCTCATGGAGGAGGCCTAACATCACCCTCTTTAGGGTTTATTTTGTGGAAATTGATTTAAATTTGAAATTTAAGAGCAAATTGACATGCAGGCTCTGTTTTGTGAAAAGACACAACTTTGGGGTTAATAAGCCAGGATTTCCCATATAAATATGGCTAGCTGAATTCATTTTTTCATCGCAACTCATCCCACTTGAGTGGGTGGACTGAAATTTTTTCCCCTTTGAGGCTATTGGCTGAAATTACTAAGGCACATCTTCTTGGAGAGGCTTTTTGTGGTGTATCTTGGCTATTTCCATGGTGGAAAAGTCTTCAACTAGGGTTTGGCTTGATTATTCTTGGTGAAGTAAGTAGAAAATCTGCAATCTTGTTTATGTAATAAATGCTTGTGGTAAACTTTACTTATTTCATGTTGAAGATTATGAAATTGCTTGCTTAAACCCTATGAGAGAAACATAAGGTGCTTATTTCTCTCTATAGCTTTTCTACTTGTTTAATTTGTCAAGTATACCTTGTTTAGGAGTGACTACTAGAGCCCTAAAGTGCTAGCACTCTAGTAGCTTATGTTGTTGATTGCAACTTCATGAGACCTCCTCCAGATCATTCTCCTCTGGACTGAGTTGAGACATCTGTGAGAGAGAGCCCAAGTGTTGGGTGTGCCCATGTGATGGGTGTACGCCAGACTCTGGACTGAGTTTTGATGACGTGTGGTCTCCTGCTTTGTACTCCTCTTGACTGAGTTGAGTTAACATGAGACAGTCTCCTGCCTTGTACTCCTATAGACTTAGTTGAGTCGGCTTGAGATGGTGCTCCAGATGGTACTCCTGTGGACTCAATTGAGTAATTTGTTGAGTGTGACGTCCCTGTGGGTGAGCACAGGTGGACGTGTCCCTAGTGGATGAGCAGTAGAGGATGAGAGAGATCCTTGTTATATTGTCTGAGAGTAAGATTTACTTGTAACCCTAATTTTGTTGTGAAGGGTACAAGTCGGCCCCACCATGTGAAAGATAATCAATATTGTGTAAAGATTAATTATATTATTGAGTTAATGAGGTCAGCCCTATTGTGCCAATAGACACACCTTTTGTTGTGTTGGTTCTTGTATAAATAAGAGTGGATCACACTCACTCACTTGTCATCTCATAATTTCAGCAAGCACTTGTACAGCTGAAGTGCGCACCTCTCTTGGGCACTAGTTTCAAGGTTGTAGAGAACCCTCTTGTGTGCATCTAGGGTTTATGGTGTGGGGAATCTTCTCTTGACTCTATAGCAAAGGATTGTTGGGTTTTTCCCTTAATTGAGAAGGGTTTTCCCAGGATACTTCTTGTGTTCTTGTGCATGGTTATTCTTCTTGCGATCTTGGTTATTGCAACACTTGTGTATGGTATTGTTGCATTGTTTATGGTTCAAGTACATGCTAAATTAAAATAAACTACATGTGCATGAGCTAGGAACACAAAATTCAACAACTTCATTCTAATTGCTTATTGCATAATATATTTTCAATAGTCTAAGGAAGGAAGGTTCACTAGGGCCTAAAAGTGCTTACTCCCTAGTGAACTAGTCTTCAAGATTTGGATGTTTGAAGCCTTGAAGTGCCAACACCTCTTACATCCACCTCTTTTCCTTTGGCAAGTATTATCATTGCTATTTTCTCCAAGTTGTGCTGCTATTGTTATTGTTTCCATGAGCCCCAAAAAAGGCACTTGTCCACTTGCTTTTGTGAATGATTGATCAAACAAACACTCAAACTTTCTTCTTTGAAGCTCTTACTAACCTTCACTAACTCTAAACTAGACTAATTCACTAGTTAACTTGTTATTGTTGCAAATCACTGCTACAACCATACTAACCCATACTAATTTGTTGCATACACCTACATAATTCACACCTAACTCACTCAGAAATTTCTTGTGATAATTGCTAAACAATCTACATGATAAATGCTAAGTTTTCATAGTGTTTCCTTGCAATTTTGAGCACTAATTTTTGTGGTTGTTACAAAATATTTATTGCTGTTGCAAACTAATAAATTGCTGCAAATTTACTTCATCCACTTCATTTCTTAATTGTCTAACGTCTCCGAGGCTTTTTATTATCATTTGGTACTTGGAGATTGTATATGCATGCTATATTGTTCTTGTTCCGAGCATATACATCAATACTCTCTTTGCCTCAAATCTTTCAGACGAAGACACTCTTGACTTTGGTGACCAGTGAGAGGGGGAGTTTGACTTTATCCTTATCCTTAGCTTACCCAACCCTTTAGGCCACTAGGGACACCTCCCCTGGGGTAGACCTCTTTCTACTCCTAAAACATGGGGATATCCTACAAAGGTGACAACGATAGGACATCTTGTTTGTTATGCCAATTTCCCTCACTTGCCTTGGGCTTTGGGCAAGTACAGATTGCGCGATAACAATGAGCAAAGGTTTTGCAGTGGTTTTTTGGATAATTTTGCCCAATTCTATAATACTACAAACCTCCTCAAAAGGTTGCTTCCCATGTGACTTTACTCACTACATTTAAGGACCTTACCTATCCCTGAGAAATATTGTTTCCTAAACAAGCCAAAGTTTGAAGCAATTCATCCAAGCCACCATAGGTTCTATAAAGATTAATATCAATATAGTTATTACAATCACATGGGATTATCAACCATTTCTAGATTAACTTTAAAAGACCTTGAAAAATTTCAAGGATCAACCCAAGCCTTCTAACTTAGTGGACCAAAACCTTATTCACACTAAGAGATAATCTTTCCCTACCCTTCTAAAGAAGA